>JBBMOE010000006.1:9428839-9540929 GCA_037975065.1 Chaetodon trifasciatus
TGGGGGGGGTGGGGAAGTAAAGACCAAATGACTGTCTCTTTTCTCTCAGTGAGTTCTATTAGTACTTTAAAGCTGATTCCTTTTGTGGAGAGAAAGGAGGTCAGAGCTCTCCGACAGGGCTGAGGTTTAAGTCCTCAAGGAGCCATCAGCAAATGGGAGCCTCCAGCCATGACATCACCTCTCAGTGTAAACCATTTAGTGTTTAATCAGCCTGCAAGGAGCCTTGCAAGACAAATATCTTTGTTTGTGGATGTCTAACAAAGACGAGGGCCTACATTAAACAGATTACTCCAGCAGCCAGTGTTTCAATGACGCTGCACCGTAACACTGCAGGATGAGTACCTAAAATCCTTCTGAACCAAATCAGAGAAAAGACAGCAACAGTGGAGAACTTGACACCACAGTGCAAATTCATATTTTAAAATAAACAAATGCCAGATTAAAAAAAAATTGTGTATTTGCTGCCCTTGCACTGCACTGTCGATAACTGCATCTAGCCTGGGCTTTGGTAAAGTTGCTGTGAGGAAGTGGCTTCCTGAGAGCCGGCCAAATCAAATCATTCAGGCATCGCATTTCACCAGGAACAGGGTAGGGTTTGTCAGAGGGTGAGGAAACCTTTTTGGTGCATTAACATTACAGATGTACTTTGTGTTTGCATTACTTAGCACAGACCAACTGAAAATGTTACGAGTTAGTTTTGTGCAAATGAATTCATTTCATCACTCAGACCATGGCCTGAAAACTCTACTGCACACAACAAACTAACATTACTATTTTACAACGTGAAGGGACTCAGAGCCTGAACAACGTTATGAAGCAGGACTCTGTGTTTTAAACTGTGTTACTACGTGTTGAAGGTTTGTAAAGGTACATGGCATATGACACACATTCACAGCTGAGATGAAGAATCTGTGTGTGCACACTGTTGCTGTTGTCCAGGTACTTCACCAGCTGCAGAAGAAGAAGTCAGAAAAAAAATCCCATGAAAGCTTGTAGTTTCTACAGCCTGCTGAGAGCAAACTTTTAACTTTTGTTGGCATCATATTAAACGCAACACATCAGCAGAAACACACCATACCAGCATCATGCTGTGGGGCGTGAGCTTCAGTAGACCTGGGAGGAATTGTAGAGTTTGTCATAAATGCAGCAAAAACCACTGAAATCCTGCAGTCTGCAAGATTCCCAACCATAAGCAAGGTTTACTTTATGTATCTCCTGCCAGAAGAAAATAAATATTTAAGTGTCCTAATGTGACACACGGTCCACGTGACAATATCTATGACGCAAACTTCTTTTTTGGAAAGTGCTTTATCACCATGTTACTGCTGCTGGAAAAGGTGGACATTAAAGCCACACAAGCAGAGCAGTTTCCTGTGAATCTAGGAGCTGTCTCCATGGTTACTGTGATAGTATAATTTTTTTTTGTAACATTTGCATAATTATCACCAATTATTTGATATTTAATAGTGGGTGTTTGGCCTAAGGCACCAAAATGATGTTCACATGGTGAATTTGCGACCACATGCTATTAAAAAGCGGCACAGCATCAAGGAGGAATGAATCCTGCTCGGTAGGTTGTTTTAGAGTCACTAATTAGCTGAGCTGATGCCTGAGTCGTGTAGAAATGTGTCAGATATTGTTTCCAAACATGAAATATATGTATAGATGTATAAAATGTATAACATTTTATATTCAATTTGACGTAATAGAGCAGTCATATGAAAGGGTATCTTGTGTTTGAATTTTTACCTAAATATATAGTAAGATGATATTGTGGAATCATCCTTCAGTGATGTGAAGCACAGCAACAAATCAAACTGTATATGCTGCCGATATTTACTCTTCTACTCATGATACATCTCAGGCAGGCACGTCTTCTACACACATATATAATATACAGTATACACTGGTTATAATATCAACAGAGGTTGAATGCCTGTAATTGGAGAGCTCAGAATGTAATTACTCTGACTTTTACAAACAAATTATTGTATCATTATGCATAATTTTTAACTCCAGGTAATTGAAAACATGGAGCGAAAGGTACTGTTAATCATTGGTGAGGAGTTTCTAATGAATGGCCAGGCAAGGTAACATGCTGCGTAAATGGCTGATGTCTTTATCAGTGAGCACAGAGGTGCATTCATCTGGAAGTAACCCTGATACAAATGTACACATGCTTTCACCTGAAAAGCATTCATGTCCGCCTACGTCATGTCAATCAAATGCACCTTTTATGTTGCAACATGCAAAAATAAAGAATGTGAAGAGTTACTTCTCTATTAGATTATTGTTCCTCGCTTTACAGGGCAAGAGTTCAACTGAAAATATGAGCTGTTTTAGTCAAGTCCTGGTTGCAGTCATGACAAAATAAGTGACCACAAGATCAACATAGTGATGGTCGAAAAGTCAACGTCTTTGGACGACATCTTGGACAATTTTCTCAAAAGTGCATCTGGAATGTGTTTCATTTTGACCTGATTTTGTACTATGAATGTATGAGATCAATCTAAACAAACCTGCAAATCCAGGAGCGATACTAATAGTAGAAGTAGTAGTAATTACTGTCTTAGGAGCATCACCATATTTGTAGCACTTGCTTATATGTAACGCCCCGCTTAGTTTGGTACTAGCTACACCTGCCGTGCTTGATACTGGTCTTTAATTTCATTGAAAGGTACTTTAAAGTTCATCACACAGTAACTCACAATCCGATACTTTCAGGGTATGCTGCCCATGATAACGGTGGCATTACGATACAATGATTGTGCAAAATACAGAATCGTGACAAAGATTAAAACTGAAAAAATATTAGTGCCCTCTAGTGGACAAACTATGAAATGTTTCTAAATTAATGCAACCTTGTCCTTGACTTTTTGCGATAATGTCTTGTTTTATCTGTCCAATCGTTGAAAAACCTCATCAAATATCTGGCATTTTTGCTTGAAAGGGACTTTATATTTTTGTATTTTCTCACATCCATTAATTCGATTAATCATCTAATCATTGCAGCTCTTCTGGGCACAAGATAAAAGGTCTGACGGGGCTTTTGTTTACCCTCAGCACTTACTCTCGCTGACTGAGGGGAGTGGTAACTGCTATGAGATCTCTATGAAGGGAGCAGCACATCTTCAGACCCCCACTTTTCTATTATCCCAAATTCCTTAAGCAAATGAATGCAACACACGTCCTTTGACATTTTTACTTAGGTACACAATATATATGTGATAAACTGATACTGGCCAATTCATCAGTCAGGCTCTACTGCTCCAGTGTGCAAATGCAGGTCTCATTCAACGTTCTTTGATACCAAAACCAAAGCGGGGAGCAGAGCAACAAAACATAATGTGCTGTGTTACAAAGGCCTTTCCAGGGAATCAAAAAAAAAAGAAAGAAAGAAAAAAACTGTTTGGACAAGGTGGAGTACAACCAGACGCTGAGTATGCAGCACTACATATAGTCTTCTTGAACATAAACTCCTCTATTTTAGACCTCCTTATCTCAAGGACAGGACGGTGTGAGCCATTTTGCCAATTAGACCGCCTGGTTTAACCTTGAACTGCACTCCACAGCTGCAGCTCTATCACTGTGTGCTGGTAAGGAGGTGGCCTCCAGCCGTGTCTATCTCAGAAACCATTGAGAAATGTCCTCCCAGGCTCCTCACTGTAACAACACTGAAAAAACTGACAGTCTCCACCACATATAGGGCTTTCTCTTTAATGGCTGAACCAGGTGCTATTTACGCCTTAACAGCGTTATTGGCAGGTTACACCTTAGGCCTCCCAAACATTAACTAAACCACTGGTGCTCTGAGTCTTTGAAACAGAATTGCATCACTTGGAAATACAAAGCAATAGCCAAAATCCATGTGCTTTGCAGAGCATTCAGCGAGCACCAACGAGGAGATGAATTACAACAGCAGACAAATGTTATCAAGCGTCACAGATAAGCATGCTGGAAAACTAGTTGCTACTTTACACAGAAAAATGTGTCATGACTGCTGAGCTGCTGCAGTCTTACCATTGTAACAATAAATAAAAATGATGTGGCCCCATTTATATTCTGCAGAGTTTGTTTTGATTGGGTTTGCACAATATGTTCCACTCAGAGATAGAAGATACTTCTATGAAAAATGTATTATTATCAGAACGCTGCAGCTTTGCCCCTTGGTACCGCCACATTCATCTCATACTACTTATGCATGGTTCACAAGAAGGCGCCATATTTGTCACACAGGTCCACACTTCATTGTACATATGCCAGATGGTTGACATTCCAGGTGGCCCCTGTCTGCAACAAGTGATTTCACTGTTAGTATGTTATACAGGTTAACACTCCATGTCAAAGCAAACAGTAAGAGCAAGCCACCATAAGCTGGAAGGTAATAATCTATAAATCCATAAGGAGAACTTGAGTTTTTTTTAAAAGGAGCATAGGCCTGAGTTTAAGAACTTACATTATATTACTGTTGGACAAATCAGTCGTGTGTTTCAACATGAACGACTCTTCAAATCCAACCAGGTAAGTCCTTTCAATATAAAACACTGCTCCACAGATACGTTACAATAATAATACATCTATTGATACCTAAACATGAGGGCATTTACACTCCTGATTAAAGCCATCAAACAACATGTTGCATCTGTGTCAAAGCTTTTCTTCCAAAAATGCACTTCAAATGAAGGTAAGCTAATATTTTTATATAGCCAGTGGACATTCAGCTCAAACAATCAAAAACAACACAGACTGAAAATGCAATGTCAACAGAATATGAACATATTTATGAAGACAAAAACTACGGAAAGTCTTACACAGAGAGCTCTTACATAGTCCTCACATGAGCCTGGATCTCATCCAGCGCCATCTAAAAAGACTTAAATTTAGAACGTGGACAGAAGGCAGCGCTTCACTAAGACAGAGGACAAATGCTGAGAGATTGTTGAGAGGAGATCTGCATAAAGTTCCTACCCGCTTCTGCAGACAAAGTGGTGTGATGGCAGGCAAGGTGACTCTTCTTGCATGGAAATTCATGCTTCTGCCTGAGCTGAGCAATTAACTACGTGAAAAATCCATATGGAGCCCAACTGAAAATAATGGTAATGTTGTAGTTCGAATGATAATTAATAATAAAGTAATTAAGAGTTGTTTTATATATGGTGAGCTGTTTGGAAGCTCTGTTCCACTGACATCCTTCACAATGAATGTGTGAGAAACGAAGTCATGTTGCTTCCACACAACACAAACTCCTCCTTTATCCTTGGGAATGTAAAAGCTTTTTCCTTTTCTCTCCTTTTAGAAAGGCACTTCCAATAAACAAAAGCGGGGAAAAAAAAGATTTTCTCATGGTGGACAGAGTTACAATATACAAGGCCTCAGAAAGCTGAAATTCTTGGAAATTCTGCCAGGTGATAATGTAAAAAGCACAGCAAAGGAGCTGCAGACTTCCCAGAAAGAACAGGCATCAGATTGTTTTTGCTTACTTAGTAGCCAAACACTACACGGCTATTTTTAGTCTCAGGCAAGGAATATGTTTCACTAAACAAACATTCATGAGCGTGAAAACATTTTTCCAATAATGCTGTAGTCTTTATGTGTGCTGATGTTAGACAAGAGTATTGGCAAAAAGAGATCAATGAACAATCCACAGTGTTAAACTGAAGAGTGTACTGGGGGAAATTAAAACTGGTGATTTAATACCATAACTGTAAAAAATCTAATATTATACTATAAATATCATCCGATAAATTTTAGTCTTAATATTCTGAATACACTAAGTTTGTTGTCAATATTCACACAATGCTTTGGTCAAACTGTATCTTAATATGGTCACGCCATTTAAGCCCTTTAAGGGAGGGAGAGAGGTCCAAAATAGCTTTTACCCCCACAGCCACAGTTCACAACACACATCTGTTTTACTGTAAGACTAGACAAAGAGGCCTTGTGTCCATCTTCACGGGACACGCCCATTTCCAAGCCTCAGTCTGTACGATTAGAGTGTAAAAGATTACGGATCTCGAATAAAAAAATTCGAACCAAGGTTAAAAGGTTGACAAGTATAGTTTCACATATTACGACAATATTACACTTAGCACAAGTATGAACAAATGCTTATGAGAAAGATACCAGATGCTGAGGATGCCATTTCAATCCAGTGCTGTCTACTGCAATCCAATCCAGCCATTAATGCATTTTAAAGGAGAAAACAGTCAAGAGTCCACATGGAGCCTAAACTTCATTGTCTAATGAAGACCACACACATACAAACTCAATCAGGCCTGCTACGGTAATACAGACTTCGTAATTTATGCCTTTTTAGTATAGTTTGTATATTAGTTTGGGTGTGAAAGCTGTCTGAATGTGAATTATTTTCAATAAGCTAGAGGGGCATCAGAGATAAAGTGGCTATGTTACAAACCTCGACACAGCATTTCAAAATGTACATGTGTCTTCATTTCTTTTTATTCCCTCTCCTCATAGACATGTAGTATATGTCATTGCACTAAACTTCCCAGTTGGCACCAATCACTGTCCTCTCTTTCAACTCCTGAGAACAGACAGGAAAAGAAGAACCTCCCACAACAGGCTTCATGTTTATCTGGAAACACAGCACGCTGACTTGTGAGAGCACAGACAAGCAGACGCTGCTAGTTATCACACAGCTAAAATGAATTGGAATTAATGGAGCCAGGATGATAACGGAGTCTCCACAACTCCCATAACAAAGCCGGCTCCAGACACATTGTCCTTGACCAGGGTTGATTCAATCAAGACCCCTTGCAAGCTCTGTCAGAGTAACAAGAGAGGTGCAGTGGTGCGTGAATGCAGGTATGCAGTGTATACCCACCTCTGGGCAGGGAAATTCACAGTACACTTATCTAAAAACAGACAGATATATATGTATATATGTATATGTATATGTGTGTGTGTGTGTGTGTGTGTGTGTGTGTGTGTGTGTGTATATATATATATATATATGGGTATATCAGTACCCATCTTGCAGAACAAGGACGCAGCTTGTCATTGTTACAATCTTATCGACTGAAGGTTTCTGTTCCCTGAATTTAGCCTTTAAGGCAGAATCTCCTCCCCTCCCAGGCAACAAGTAAACGCTAAAATAGCACCAAACCAGGGAAGAGGCAAAGTCTTTAGGATATACTGGGGTGGGGGTGGGGGGTATAAGATGATGATAATAGATATAGCGAACAATAGTAGCTTTCAGCCACACACATAACAGCTTCACCAAATCCAAGTAAGTTTGCATTTTTAGGTGTATTCACACAGTATTTAAAGCTTTCTGATTCTGATAACATCAGAAAAGACTGAACACTGCCCATTTATCTGTGTGTGTGTGTGTGTGTGTGTGTGTGTGTGTGTGTTTTAGAGAGATGCTACTTGTGTTGACACTAACACACACACTCTGAAATGAGTCTCACAGTTTAATCCCTGAAGGTTGCTGTTTACACTCGACTCGTGTCCGAGCTGTCAGTTAAACCATAGAATAATACCGCAGCTTGTTTATTTGGTAAACATTAAAAAAACAAATAGTCACAATGACATGGCAGTACCTGCTTTCATCTTTATCTATATTTTCTTGTACTATGTTTATTGTTATGTACGGATACACCAAGGAAGAGTTCTTGCATGTGTAAACCTAATGGGTAATAAACCTGATTCTGATGATTGTCAACGTTTACACAACTAAGTAGCAGAAGTGGATTAATTTCACAGAATTTGCTAGCTTCATTTGGTCTCGTAAATTCTGACCAACACGTAAACAAAGGGAACATATGCATGTTCAAACATAGGAGCTGCACATGCATCGAACAACAGACTCCCTATACATAACACATACTGTCTATTAGGCATAAAGCTATGAGCAGAGATTACAGAGCACAACTCCTTTTTCTAACTCCTCTCACATTCAACTATTTTATTAGAATTCATGATTATGTCATCAAAAAAGATGTCTACTGGCAGGTATGGCATCAACATAACACCGTTTGGTTGAGTAAGCAGCTTTCTGACAAATTATTAGGTAGCTATGAATGGAAAGAACATGAATAAATGTTTTATCCGTGTGATCCTTAAGACCTTATTACATCTGCTGCACAGGAGAGGCTGAAACTCTGAGTGAAGAACGCGGACGTGGTGCATGTAGCATCTGAAATAACATCTCTAAAGGGGCAGGCATTTCCTCTGAGTCATATGGCTGAACTGAACACTCGACACCGTCTGGACGCAGTCTGTCTGTGTTCTTCTGCTTTCTGGCAGGAGTCCAAGCATGACTGCCCACTATATGCCTGGAGAGTGGAGGCTGTGCCAGCTCCTTGGACTTCCTCAAAAAAATGTTTATTTTGCCATTGTATCATGAAGATATGCCAGTTCTTCCATGAGGTTATGCTCAAAGCCAGCCTACACTGCCCTTACCCACAATATCAACATGGAATTTTCTTCGCAGTGAACACACGACAGGTTTATCAATCCTGCAACATCATCACGTCATGCTACACTTTGTGCGTTTATGTCTGCGGCGGTGTGGTGCTGTGCCTGAGCCTTTGAAGCTGAACCCTTAGTATTGCTAGTTTTCCTGAGCTTGAACTCACAAATACCAGATTTTCCCTTCAAACAGTTACGTCTAATGTCACGGCCGTATGTTTGAGACAGCTGTCGTATTGTAGGGACACATTGTGATTTATTCACCATGCAAAACAATTTTAACAATCCCCGTTCTCTTAACCTTCAGTACATAAAGCAACGCTTTTTAATGTATCTGACAACACACCAACTTTTTAAGCATTTAGAAATGTATTTTTGGAGACTATTGGGCTGACAGCTAATCTTGTTTTCTCATTGACAAAATGTGGCAGTCATGACGCTGCGGTTTTGTTAACTATGACACTGCAAACACAGACAGGAGGCTCAGATAAACCAGTTTCTCGCAAGTCAAATAGCTTTAAAGCCGCCCGTGTGATCTTGCCACGATTCGTCAAAGCCATCAACAGCAGTAAAATGAAAACTCAGCTCGACCCGGAGTTGTTTGAGATGCCGCAACGACAGACGCCACTGCCATTTTCCTAGCCTGCTCATTTTATAGTCTACGCCTGTCCTAAAAAGACGATCATTATTTTCAGATAATTGTAACTGATGGGAAAATTACTACCCAAAAAGACACACTGGGAAGCTCAATGGACAATTTTCCTTTATAGAACAGTGAGAAGGGTGGGTGAGGGGATGAGCGCTGCAGTTGGAACAATGATGTCATTGGTTTCTTGAGTGCTAATGAAAGAAGGCCGTAACCCTGTGACATGAGAATTGTGACACAAACAGCTGGTCGGTCTGACATACTCCCTTTGTCTTCACAATGCCGCTGTTGAAAAGACTAAGTGAGAGGCTGTCAGGCCCGTGAGGTGCAGGCGCAGGCCTCATCAGCAAGACACATAAGGATCACTTTAAGATTTGCTAACAAGAAAGCCAGAGTTGTTTCAGAGTAAGGTCAGCTGGGTGTCATTTTGCTCCTTCACTGAGAAACTTGAAGATTATTCTCGCACTTATCAAAGAAAATGCCAAATCCGTGCAAATCCCTGACCTGTCTTCACAATAGGCTGCTGAGAGCACAGGAGAATTTGCAATCACTCTGTAATTTTCTCATGTGAAACCTTGAATTGTGTGGATGGAAGAGTAAAAAGACTTATTTGAGACCCTGTATATCAAGTGCAGACACTCCAGTGTGAGATAATCAAGCAATCTTACCACAATGCGTGCACAGGAACAAATACAACTTTGATTACACTCTTAAACCAATCACACATATACGACAGAACACAAGGAAAGCTTCAGGAGTAAACTAGAAAACATGACTTTCTGCATGCATTCGTCATTCTCAGCATGAGAGCAATATGTGAGCACAGAGAGGTCTGATACTGCCGATAGTCCTTGGTAACTGCTGAGCTCTGTAATTTCAAGCTTTCCTGTGAGTCACTGCTTTGAGCTGCCCCCTGCTGCTACACACACACACACGCACACACACACACACAGACACACACACACCACAAAGATACTGAAAAACCTGAAATCAACAACTCAGCATACACCATAGGGATCCACATCCTGGAAACATCTAGTGGTTGACAAACCAGACTAATTTAACAGCCCTGGAAAACGCATAGACAAACTCCATTATGAAACCCATGCACTTTTGAAGCAGACCCATAATTGTTAGCTTTCCAACGTAATGAATGTTCTCTCTTTTTAGAATTTGGCAGTGAGTTCTGTATAAACGTACTAATCAACTACAGATCACAGGGTCAATTAAATAATTCTCTGCTGTGCATAATATTACATTTTCTCCTAACTTGTACTCTTTGGTTAAAAGAGCAGAAGGAAATAAAGTGAACAACTGTTCACCGTGAGGTTTGGATTACCTGCGTTGAACGTGTGCAACTTGTCATATATTGCCAAAATTCACTGGATCACTGGATCGTGGGCACAAGCAACAAAAACTATGACAATACTTTAGTTAGTAAATTAATCTTTTCTAAAATTAATCAGGAAAAAATACAAAATGATTAAGCTTACTAATCAATTTCACTGGCAACTGACCATTCTCTAAACCCCTGCCCCCAAATAGCCACTGACCATTAATAGGTTAGCAACTGTAACCATGGGCAACAGTCCTGTCAATCTTAGGATTTCTTCACTTTAAAGAAGTGTGGGTGTGGCTCTAGTAAGCGTGTCGTGCCTTTTTAATCACCTTTTAAAGCCAAAAGCCTAAAGCACGAGAGCAAAAGTATGAGGACTTTGTTAAATAATATGCTGGTCTGCCCTAACGTAAGATGCAAATGGTAGCATCGCCCAGCTACCTAGCTTACTACCGACAGTGGTAACTTCCAAAGCCAAGCAACACATCATTAAGTAACTACATTATTATTTGGGGTTAGAAGTTACATTACAAAAACCTAAGGACCAATACATCCACTGTGTGGGAGCAAAGTAGCGAGGATATGAGAGTTTAGGGTGATGTTAACAGGTCTGTCCTGCTCTACAGACCCTTTCACAGGCTTCTTGTTTCAAACAAGTTGCCTGGAGACAGTAAAAAGTAGGCTGGAGACATATTAATGCTGCTAACTAACAGAGGTAGCATTAATTAGATAGCTAGCTACAAAGCTACAGCTGATGGTCTGCTAGCGACGGTTGTGATTTCAGAAGACAAACTCGACAGTCATTGGCTAGCAATGAGAAGACTTAACTACTTTGGTGTGAAATCAAAGGACCATTGTTTCCAAAGTCACAATCAGTTTTGAGCAGTAAAACTGGCACCGTTATAACCGTCAACTGCCTATGTGTCGTGCTCGACTGGAAAACTTGGCAGCCATAGGCGGGGCTTGGAAAACGGTGACTTGGCGATCAATGTACAAAAAAACAAATGTGCCAAAAATGGGCTCGTGATTGAGATTGGAATGAAAGCTTTGCCAACAGCAACAGGTACTTCCCCACATTTAGTGCATGACAAATCACACACAGTAAGCTGAAACAAACATGCGAGAGTGGCTGCTGGGCAGCTGGTTTAGTGCCCAACGGCAGCATAAACCATAAACTTACAATCAAATTTCAAATGTAAAGTCAACAAGCGGTATCAGACATCACGAATATTGCCCATTTTTATATTGTTTATTCACCACTTCATGCATGGACAAAGCTGGACTCTCTAAAGTAATAATACTGTGTACAATTATAGTCTGGGTGTGCTGACAGCGTTTTTATCTCCTCACTGCAGCCAATTTACATACTCGTATAACTGGTTTTACCGTCCATAAGCCCTGAAGTTTCAGACAAATCACAAGCCAAGCATCGTGTAAATATGTATTTATTTGAATGTCCTGCAGTTGTTTTTCTGGCACTACTTCTAATTAAAGTTAGCATGACTATGCCGCCTGAGGTAGCACATGGAAAGGTTTACAACAGAGCCCATCTTTGTTCAAATAACGTGCCTCTTTGTGTCAAGCACTGTAAATGGAGCACTCACCTGAGTTGCACTACTTTTGGTCCATGGTAATAAACATTCAGTGACAAGGGGGGAGAGAGTTGAGGGGATAAGCTCAGGAAAAGGGTTTGGAACAGGAGAAGAGAATGACTCCTCTCCCTCTTTATTGCTCCTGAAGGACATAAAACACAAACACACAGAGGGAGAGAAAGATAGAGACGCTGTATAAAATGTGGTTAGCATTGTCCAGATCTTGTTTCAAATTCTATACGAGGTCTACATGAGCAAGTATGACAGGCTGAATTCTTGGGCAATGTGTAGAAAATGATGCCCACAAGGACAATATTGTATTAAATGTAACAGTGAATAATGCGAGTGAATAGCACTCATTTACAGTTAACACACAGGCATACAGAAGCAAACATACAGAAGAAACAAAATGTATCAAGCACATAGAAATTTACAGTTCATGTGATACTGTAAGAAATGATTTAATTACTAATTTCCCCAGAAAATCAAGATTTAAAATGACACAAGAGATCACTTGTCTCTCCTATTTTGCCTCTAAGAGTCAGTTCAGATGTAACAGTGGATACATTTACAAGCACACTAATTTTCCACCATTATGCCTACTTTGACAATATTCCTCTATCAGTATGGGTCACACAAACAGCATATTCCATTTTGATTTTCCAAATTAGGACTAATTCTGAATGGAGCATTTTCTGATTAAGCGTGTGGAATATTCCGGCATTATTCAGGCTTTAGGAGCATTCTTTGCAATACATCTCAATTGGGTTTTTACTGTAGTTTGCAACACACAGCCTCTTGCCCGCTCACAGTGAGCTCTGTGTGTTGTAAAGGAACCAACTAGCCAACAGTTTTCAAGGCTGGGGTAGATATGCATGCACAAAAGAAAAGCTCACATTACTGGTCAGAGGAAGAAACACACCTACTTTATACATTATGAAAGACTTGGATATCAACAAGTTTTTTTTTTTTTTGATATGTGCAAATATTGAAATGCCGACCTTTTCAAGAATGCGGCTGAATGAATGAAAGAGGGAGGCTGTGTTTGCACAGTCATCAAGTCTACCACTGGTTGAATCTTTGAAAAAAACTTATTTTAATACACAGATGCAACATAGGGACAACAGGACATATGCCATTCTGTACGGCTGCATGCACACGGGAATATTAGTGGAATATTCATATTATTAATAATAATATTCCAGCCATGTAAACAGCTTAGCAGGAATAGTCTTTTTCTGAGTAAGGGCAGATTTATATTTTGTACATGTAAACATAGTCATTGTAATTATGTATAACATTTATGCTGGACTGCAGCTTAGAGAGCTGTTACAACACATTGTTGGTTCCTCTGTTTTGTGTGTGTGTGTGTGTGTGTGTGTGTGTGTGTGTGTGTGTGTGTGTCCCATGTAGAGGCATGGGGAGTATAAATGGAGCAGGTGATAAACAAACTAACAGAAACACCGGGCTGTCTCTACATGGACCTCCTGCTCTCAACTACCAGACAACACGCCCCACTCCCCCATCAGACGTTTGATAAGGCGGCAGATAATGCACATGTGAGCTCACTGCTTGAACTGTTGGCTAGAGGAAATCAAGCTCTGTCACAATCAAAAGATATTATGATCAATGGGTAAAGGCACTTTTAGTCCTAATCTCATAATATCATAATTAGGTGTCAACCATCTCAGCCCCTAAGGGATGCGTCACTCTTATCCGTGAATGTTTAGCAGCATGGAGTAACCAGGATGAATGCTTTTGTTCTAAAATACCCTTGTAGTGAACTAACATCTGAATCAATCACCCCCGAAAATGAATAAATAAATCTATGATGTCATAATTCATTATCCACAAGCTAAGAAAGAGTTTGATTTCAGCACACTCGCAGAGGAGAAGGCCTCAGTTTCTGTTCAGAGGTGCTGCTCTCTGACTGTCGCTTTCTTTACTGTTCTGTAAACACAGCAGTTACTAAGTTACTAATTATCTCCCACAAACTAACAGGTGCTTGATTTGATTCCACCTCTTTAACTGCACTGTTGAAATAATATATTACACTTCATTGACAGCTGCATTTGGGTCAAGCCAGTTGTGTTTACAGGTACTAAGTCTACACTACTACAGCTTTCAGAGAGACCTCTGTGCCTTACTCCTGCAAATACAAAGAGTGTACTATTCTTCTGCAAGGCAGCTCATGTTGTAAAGTGTAGAGCAGATATAATACTTTTGGTTTTAGCGCAACTCAATTTATCTTGAGTGAATTTCATAAAACGACCAGTGTCATTCATGGCAAGCATAAAGAAAAATGAGTCATACCTGTTCCCCTTGCAGAGCGCAGTCCTGATCTTCTGGGCATTTGGTGTTAGTAAAGGAGCTCGCAAAGGGATGAGGGCTGGGCTGGGAAAGCCACTCACATTACCCCTGCCACTGTGAAAAATCTCTGCTTTCTCTCCGAGGCTTCCAGAAGTGTGTATTTCGTCCAGTGCGTTATTCATATCACTCATGTGGGCCAGCTAAATCCAAGGCATCATCTGGAGCAGAGGGAAGAGACAAGCTGTTGGACTGGAGTGTGCACGGTTAGAGCAAGCTGGCTGGCGGGGCTCCTCTGCTCACAGCTCAGCAGAGCACACACACACACACACACACACACACACACACACACACACACACACCTCTCTCTGGCTCATCTGCTGCCCACGAGGCTGGCCCAGTGGGGCAAAACGATCCCTCCTACCCAAACATGATACACCACAATAAAGATATTTTTAACACAATGACTCCCAAAACAGCCATCCTTGCTCTGACACGGTAGCGTACTAATAATCAACTAATTTGCTCGGGCTCTTCATCTTTAGTTAATTTTGCCGCTTTCATTTCCCTCCTTTTGTTTTTGGTTTTTGATATAGTTCCCTTTGCAACCTGGAAGCCAGGGAAAGTGCACACAAAGCACCCTTGCACAAAGGGGGTGTCTTTAGCTCGGTAATGAGTCCGGGAGGGCCGCCAGTACTATAAAACAAACTGTTCTTTTGTCATGGACTTCGCACAGAGATCCAAACTGCACTTTAAACTTAGTACACTGTAGAAGGCCTGTGGTTGTACAGAGGAGCCAGCCCAGCAGATTGGTTGTGTTGTGGGCTGTGTCATTCAGTGACAGGCTCCATGTGGGGGATGGTTGGGATGATAACATCTTTCTGAAAGGTAATGTGTAACAGAGTCTGGACAGGGGAGGACATGCTACTGGAGATACAGACTAACAGGCAGCATAGGGTTAAAGCAATACCTCACTACATTAACAGAAGACAAGGCTAACTTGATTACTTTGGTAAATATGCCAAGCTGGTGCAGCAGTCAAAGCACAGTTGTTTTTACTTTCAATGGGAAGAAATGCAGAGTAAGGAAACAGCATAATGTTGCATGTGAAAATGATGCAAGACCATGCATGTTTTTTGTATGGTGTACCTTCCTATTAAAGGAGGAAGTTTCTAAACAGGAATTCTCTTGCTAGGAGATGGAAATCAGACTGATCTGTTCAGCCTGTGTCTTTCTGTCTCCATTAATCCACCACACATACCAACCATAGCATCTGTCACAATAACACAGCTTTACGTGGCTTGGGTTACCTTTTGACACAAGCTCTATTATGTGCACTTACAAAGCATAACACGAACATGGGAGAAATCTGCACCTCGATGTGCCAGTGCTACTTCAGCTTGAGAGGTGAAACTAGCAGTGTCCGTATTAGCTCCTTGAGGCTGAATTTGGAGACCAGAGGGCAGTGAGAGATGGGATAGACAACGGTTCAGCTGAGGTCCTATGGTGGACTGATGCAAGGACAAGAAAGCCCAGGCAGCATGAGAGGGCCAGAAATAACCCTTACCCTGGAACACATTCTTTTGGTATCAGTCAATGCAAATGCTAATTACGTTGGTGTAGGATGAATGCCAAATCTATTTTAGGGACTTAATAACAGTGTTTCATATAACAGCAAGATATCATTTTTAAAAATGAATGGTTGCACAGAGAATTATTGCGAAGGAAAACATGCTGTAGTGTAACGCAGTGCAAAAAATTGATTATTTTGGACTGTCATGCATTAAAATATTAGATAACTTTATTTTGGCACAGTAATAAATAAATTAAAAAATAAATAAATAAATAAACAAATAAGCAGTAATAAAATCATTCACTGTGTCAATCAGTTATTAGAGATCCCTTCCACACAGGTATTAAGGCATGCATAAAAATAATAGAATGTAAATGTCTATTATATGACTGACATGGTTATAAAAACAAAGTTTAAGTGCCACATTAAAATTCTTAAAATGGCACTTACTCCTTCTCCCCCATGAAAATTTCCGTAATATATAACTATGCAAGTATTTTTCATTTCACAAGTTTAACTAACACGATGTCTCCTACCTCACTGTAAAGTCCGATCCCAGTTTGTGCACTGGAGACTTCAGGTTTCCAATTCCAAATTGTGTAAGCTGCATATTGGACCATGATTGGCTACCAAACTATTTGTGATGTCGCAACTCATGCTCATAGGCCCGCCTCTTAAAATCAGATTTTCAATGAGCACAGAGAAAATGTACACAATAAATGTGACAACAGCCTTCAAGTCTCAAACTCTGCACATACATCATTCAGCAGAGTGAAGCTCAAACATTCAACTGCAGGAACGAGAAGAAAACACATTTTTGACCGGAGTGGGACTTTAAATCGCATTACTTCATCTTTAAATGACGCACAATTTATGTTTTAACATAATCTATTACATAGTTTTTAGGAACTCAAGACTTCCACCAAGTTGGAACGGTTCTGTATTAAATGAGAGGGGTACTTTTACTCCCATTGTACTTTTGCTAAGTGCCAAAAATTACATCATTTTTTGGCATCAATGGCACTGGTTGTTGCTTTTGACCATTTCTGAGCCACAGCACTGAGTCCCTTCACTTACATTGCTGACCTGCCAGAGGGCTAACTGCCAGGTTTGCAAGGTGTTCGCAGTAAAGAAAGCACTTCCACTATTATTCTGAAAGAATAGTAAAACAGATAAGCAAAGTGGGGTAGCACCTCAGACTTACTTAATCGCTCTACTCCAGTCACTTTTCAAGGGCCATTCTGCAGGCCACCTCTCAGCAGAGCATGGTGGAAACAGGATATTCCACCTTGCTATCAAGCTGGCAATGGTGGCCAATAACCTGCAGCTGCTGGGTGTGTCCCTGCCACAGCTGTAACAACAGGTACGACGCTAAGAAGTTAGATCTGGTGAAGAGAAACAACCTTATCACCCATAGGCTACGTTATGGCCCATATTTCATAACCACCCTCCAACACAAGGACAATGGAGTCCTCCTGGGTGCTCTATGGCTATTTTAAGATCTGTCTGAAGAATCCACCTCCCACAGACCCCAGCATTTTAAAGAAGACAGCTCTTCTGCAACAGCGCTTAGTGTCGGGCTCCTCTTACTGTTGAAAAATTGTGAGCTCCGCTGGTCCACCTACTGGTCTGGCAATATCTTTCATGCTAAAGAACATTATGAGTTTAAGTCAAGCTCCAGCTGCCCAGTTGAGCTTGATGCACTCTGTCCATGTAGTGAAATAGAAAGGTTACAACATTTGTGCACTCTGTTGGTTGGCTTATGTGGAATGCACTGGAGACATAGCAGCTGTTGGAAACTGCAGGGAGAGAGCGGCTGGTTAACACTTGTGCTGCAGCAGCGTCTTTACAGCTGATATCTCCACGCTAGCCCGTTCATACTGTGAGACAGCAGTGATCATGCCACAGCTAATAAGTTGTGCATTCTGCCATTTCTCAGCTGAACTGAATGCATCACGTAGGGGATGTTAAAAAAGTTGCATTGTATTGTACGTTTTGTGGCAAGTTGTCCTATTCTTTATCAGTATCTAGTATCAATGTGTTTTTTTTTTTTCTCTTGGCTGTGTGTTTTGATACAGGCCCCTTTGTGACATAGAGCAGCATCAAACCTGAAAATCAAATGAGTCTCTTTGCAGTGACATACTGTTTGTCATAATGTCCTCTTATTGAATAAAAACATAGAATAAGATGCTGAAAAGAGAACTATATTGGATTTAATGGGGTTGTTTGGTCCGTCCTACTAGACTCGGGGGAAATTATATTTATGCTTTATCAGAGCTTTTTTAGAGCTACCTGAGGAAATTTAATTAGACATAATGGGGGGAAAAATATGGATTGTCTTTGTGAGCCAATCAGAGAACATGTCTAATGAGTGATGTTTACCCATAGTCCTCTGTATTTTACTTGAAATATGAAACATCCTCTGCATATCTTGTTAATCATTTAACTGAAGTTGCAACACAACACTGCTCATGCACATGAATGGCAAACGATGGCGTTACTCTTATAAACACAAAACTTGGGCTGGACGCTGTTGCTCCTAACAGAGAAATCTCACCCTTCTTGGTAAAAATAATAGCGGGGGTGGACGGCGTTAACATGAAATAAACTTTAATTTAGAAGGATGAAATCTTAAATAATAGCCTCTACGTGTCAGGGAGGTCTGCCCACTCTTATCTTATATTTAGACAAGTGTGGAAGAAAACACGACCTTGATATGTTTGAGCTGTTAGCTAACGTGAACGACCACAGCTAAGCTAACGTGAAGTGTTGCAGGGGAGACGACCAAAGTCAGGGAAAGCTCAATTACTGTACCGGTGGGCAACTATTTCACGGGCGTCAACGACTGTCTGCTTCTAACGTTAAATTTTTGCGACGTAAGTGACTAGTTTTCATTTTAAAGTTATTAATACTTGTAGTTTAATAAACTAAAAACGAAGCTAAACGCTGTCCAAGAATGAAATGCACGGTGTGAAGTGAATGCGTCGCACTCCTTCCTGCTCCCTCCACACCCGCTTAAACCGTCTCGGTAACAACGTTACCTGTCCGCAGTGACAGAGCTGATGTGGACTTTGTTTTTAAGCTGTTCTTACCTTGAGCCTATTTAAGTAGAGTCCCCAGCTGAAAGCTTGAAATCTGGTCCTCATATCGGTGCTCCGGTGCGGAATGAGGTTCGCTGTTCGCACGTGTGGCACAGGTGCTCTTACTGTACTGTTACGTGCTTTGCGTCACAAACTGTGATCACGTTTCTACCTGTTGAGAGAAACACGGTGCATTCAACTGGATCCGAGTCCAGCAGTTTATATATGGAAAAAACCCCATCATTAATACAAACACAGTAGGCAATGACTTTAATAAAGACAACTGAAATGATAAAAGCTTTATTCATAACAACACTGCTCCACAAGAACAACAGGTGTACTGTGCACATCAGTGTATTTCTGCATATAGCTTAATCAAAACTTTGTAAGACTTAAATATAGATTTCATATATAATCTAAGGAACATTTAAGTACCATAGGTCAGACCTGGTCTGTCCTACACATCCAGTATTATTTATAAACCCGATAATATTACAACTGTGGTAATCAGTCTAATAATTTATAAAAATGTTCTAATTTGACATCCTTGTTCACTCACAACAGTATTGCATTAAATGCAAGATAGTCATCACACAAAAAGAGAAGCATTAACATATGCACGTGAGTCAGGGAGATTACTTTATGGCATCTGAGAAAATAAACCAAAACACAGCGAATTAATAATCAAAATACATCTTTTTATGTACACTGCTGGAGACTACCAAAAGAGGTAAAACAAAAGACAGTTTCTCCCTCTGTCGTGGGATGAAGGGTTCTACTCAAAGTACACAGGATAAGCTCCTCCTGGGGAAAAAAAATTGCAATGGTTCATGCATGTGTTGTGGATACATTTATATATTATATTACAAAGCGTTAAATTTTTTCTTACAGTAGATGAAATATTGACACAAGAATTGAGGCACTGCTATGCTATGGACAGCTCTCTCCTTCCATCTGAACAATCCCACCAAAAGATGGTGGTTCGCCTCCTGCTCCCTGCAGAGTGGAGCCTGCCTCACTATCCACTTCTCCATCTTCACCGTCCTGTGATGAAAAGACACACTGTATGCAATCACTGAATACTTACAAACACAAAGAGGCAGATAAAACAACTGCATAGAATCCAACAAAAATAAATTGAACCTAAATTAGTAGGTAAATAAAAAACACACAACATCTATCGATCCCTACACAATATAATTTCAAAAAGCCCCAAAGGCCCTCGATGCCCCCCAGTACAAAGAGAAGTACCGTTTTAGTGCAGGAATAAAACATGTGACTTTCTTGACTCAACATTTCTCTTCATTTGTTTGGACTACGTGGACTATTTCCTGGCCTGCACACACTTGATGAAAAATTCTTGGGCAAACCATGCAGTAAGCTTTGCACATGAGAATGTGGTGTTACATGTGTCACAGCACAAATACTGTATCTCAGAGATATTTTGTACCTTTCAGTGGAGTACAAAAGCTACAGGGTAATCATAAAATCAGGGTTTACTTTGGTTTTGCATTGATCTGCATAGCATGCACAAGACTTGTTTAGTCCTGAAATCTTTTAATTAGCTCTGACATCTTTAGTCAACGTGTATCAAATGCTAATGCATTTAAAAAAAGAAACAATAAATGATCGCCACTTCACATCCTCCTTTTATTATCATTTTTCTAAATAGTCTAGAAACCTTCTTGATACTTAATTTCAAATGAACTAAATGGGCCAAAAATTCAAGTAGGTAAAAACACTGAAAGGCCAGTGCTAATGCCTTTAAAGGGAACACAGCAGGTAGTCTATGTTAAACACTGGCTGATTCAAGTCAACGGGGCACATGAACAATTACAAAGTATTCTGCCACTTATAAAATGTTCTAATGTTCATGGGAGTCAATAACTCAGCACTGGTCACAGTGTAAATGGCTGATACAGCACCAGAAAGAAGCACCACAGTGGTTACAAAAGTGGTTTTAGTTTCAAACAAACTAAAGCAGTAGTGGGATAAGTCACACTCTTGTCCACTTCTGTACAACTCTTTTAAGAGAAAACCAAAAAAGTGCTTTGATCAGCACTGCAGAGTGCTCTTCTACACAAGCATTAATATACTCTATCAATGTATGAGTTACAGTATGAAAAAAGCTATGAGCAACAGTGGTCTCATGAGTGGAAAAACAGTCCTTTGCTGCTCTCATCTTCATTTAGATATTTAAATATAAGTATGCTATGCTATCTGAACTTACCTTGAGCTTAGATAATCCGTCTGACTCTATGACTGATGAATGACTTGTAATTGGGGAGAGGGGTGCTGAAACAGGCGAGTGAGGCGTCTTTGGCCTGTGGGATAAAGAATGGCTCCTTTTCACAGCAGAAGACACTGCCTGGGCGAAGCGGGATGGGGTTGCAGGAGAGTAGGGCCTCGGGGCTGCAAAACTCCTTAATTTTTCCAAGCTTAACCCTAAGTTTGGCTCTTTACATGGCAAACTACTTTGCCGAGTCATTCGCTTGAAGGCTACATTCTTGTCATCCCCTTTCGGGCTCAGCTTAACATTAGCGGCCCCTGTTGTCTCCTCTTGCCAATACACGGGAGGTGGAGGAGGAGGGAGTGGTAACTGCTCTCTCTCTGCACTTCCTTGAGCCTCCCTCTGGCCAGAGCCTGGACTGGCATGGAGACTCTTTTCCGCTGCTGAAGTTACATAATACCCAGGTGTTTTTTTGTGCTGTGCCAAGCGGAAAGAACCAGGCTTAGGTTTAGTTGCGGGTGGAATTTTCATCTCCTTGACCTTTGATGGTGAACTTGTTTGAGATGCCCCATCAGCCGAGGATGAGATCTTGTCATCTGTTTTAGGTAAACTCATTGGTGATGAGGGATGAATGGATCCAGGTATACTTCCATTAACAGTGTTTTGGGTAGTAGTAGTAGTAGCAGTAGTACCAGTAGTAGTAGTCAGCAAGTCTTCCCTGGGTATAGTCGAGTGTGGCTCACGTTTTTCCTTTGAGATCTGTTCTCCTGTTGCTGTGTTCTCCTCCAACTGAAGAGAACCAATATTTAGTCCCTCTTCTGGAGCTGCAAGAGGCGTCTCCAGTGTCAGTGCAACTTCAAAATATCTAAGTTTCTCCAGGGATTTCTGAGGCATGATAGTATATGTTGTCATCCCCACCTTGGGAATGTAGTCCCTTGTCAGCTCGTTGGAAGGCTTGGGCTTTGGCTCAGAGTTTGTGGCATAAATAGATGGTGCCATTCCTGTTGCGGGGGCACTTGGTGTTGAGTCTTGGCATGATGAGGTCTCTGAGGTGTGGGATAAGGCATGCTTGAGGTCAGGCAGGTCCAGGTCCTCTGTCAAAGTGGCCATATCTTTCTTCTCTATTGATTCAACGGCAGGCACATTAGCTGAGATGGGAACTTTGTCCATGTGTTGTTGTGGAGGCACAGGTGGTGGTGTGAAATCTGTATTCACTTGAGCATCCTCTCCAGTGGGGCATGATGTGCTGGTGGATACTGGGCTCTCCAAGCCATCAGTCTGGTCCCAGCGGGTTTCAGTGTGTGCCTGAACACTCGCCTGCACTTCTGCATCCTGCATTACAGGCGGAGGGAGGCTGCTGGGTACAATACTGCAACCACCTTTGACACTTTCAGGTGTAGATTCTTCACAGATGGGCTGCTGGCTTACATTTTCCAGTTGACATGGACCACCATCTACACAGAAGAGAAATGCTGTCATGTGGGACAGGTGTGTTGACTTTCTTTGAGAGCAAAACCTCAAAAACTTGGCATATTAATGCAAAATCAAAGAAATATATTAGTGGCCAAATTCCAAGAAGGATGTTTTGGAATCTGGGTTGTATCCCTGCAGAATATCTACAGCACAGACATCAACAATACCACTATAATCCAAGTATAAACCCACTAGTGTCTGCCTGTTCAGATGAGCTTGTGCCATCCATTTTCCTGACATCACTCGGTGCTGCAGAATCGTTCACTGTACTCTGCAGCTGACTGTAAAAATCAAGCAAAGAGTGGGAATTACAAGTGTTGCTAATACTAATGGAAAAACACAACTGAGGCTTGAGAGGTCATACTGGAGTTCGTACTTGCCATCTGAGGACAGATCACGAGACTGATCTTCCCCATTGCCCTCCACAGACACTGTGCTCAGTATGTCAGTATCTAGGGACGGGGAATGCAGTGAAACATCAGCAGACATGTTGAGGCTGCTGTCCTCTCCCTGGGTATCACTCGCAGTTGCAGACCTTACAGAGACAGTGGTCTCCTCTTGCTCCACAATTTCCTCCAGTGTGTTAGCAGCTGCAACCCCTGTAACACAACAGCATAATGAAGTAATGTAACTCAATTGGAAATACATCAAATGTTCTTTAACTGCTTTTAAGTTCTTTATTTATTTTAGTTATTATGTTTTCCCATGATATGCATGAGAAACCAAGCATCCAGCCATATTTACCTCACAAGTACACACACTCACCCTTTCCAATAAAAGAGGCTGTTCTGATGAATGAATTCCATTTAATCTTTTACACCTCAGTCCCTTGTCTAGCTCTTAATTTAGCACTCCAAGGAAATGCATCACTGAGGAGCGGGGGCCAAAGGAATTTCAAGGCTACTTAAACAAAACTGCAGCTTTTCACTGTTCTCAGCCTCTGATCTCTATATCTACTGCGCAGCACTGGACTGTTGGGGAAACAGCAGAGGAAGTTATCTTTCTCTGTGACCTTAGGAGAAAAGGGGGGACGGAAATGATGGTGTAGACATTGGTCATACAATGTCAGTGATTACACTTTCTATAAATGAGGTCTGGGTGAGACTATGTGCAACAAGAGTTCTGATGCAACAATACAGTACAAATGTAAAGAGAGCAAAGACAGAGAGGCTTGCTGTAATTTAAAGGAGACAAGAAAGAAAACTATCTTGATGATGTGTTTGTGGGATTTACAGGAAACTTGTTTTTTCAACGTCCAATAAGAATACATTTGATGGAGTGAATGAATTTTGTTTGTGGTGTTTAAAGCATGTTACTTAGGAGAATCCAGACTGTGCTGTGGAGAGGTTTCTATTTTATTTTCTGCTATTGAAGGAATGGTCTGTGGACTGGCCGGAGTAAATCTGTAAATTTGTTAATCAGGCTTCCGTTCTTTTTTTGGAAAACTATTTTTGCTTTAAATTGCTTTATATACAGGACGGGTGGAGCTTCCTTGACAGGACAATACAGTGAGTGTCTGCACAATCACAGGAAAGTATATCAAAGCAGGTTAATTATACTCAGCCGAGGAAACAACCAGGGAATTCAAAACCTACAATAATTGGAATGCAGCAGAAATGAGCTTCTCAGAAACTATGTTTTGTCAACATGCATGGCTTTCTAAATGAGCCACTGTTCAACAATGTCCACTAGGAGGCACAAGAGTCAAATAAATTAAAAACTGGGGGCTTCTGCTGCACAGCTTGAAATTAACCAGTCTTTGAGGCTGAAGTGCACATGATGAAACATCACACACCAGTGAAACAATCTAAACGTATATAAAAACAGACCTTACACCCCACTAACTGATCATGGAAATGCACAAATATAAACAAACCTTGCAAATTTTCATCCAGAGGAACTGTTTCTTGGACAGCAGCGCTAGGGGAGGTGGGGGGTGGAGGAGCTTTGCGTTTGGTCCTCTTCAGTGAAGACTCTGCTGAGGATCCACGACTCAAACCAGCCACCTATGGTACATAAGATTTAATCAAGGCATACAATCAATGTACCTAAACGCAGGAATCACATGCTGTCATGCTACCGTAATAACCAGGTGGTCAGAGCTATGCTGAGATGACACGGCTTAATATTCAGTCCACTGACCTGGTCTCTGTCCAGCTGGGCGTAAGGTTCAGAGTTTAGTCTCTGGCGGGTGATGAGGTCCGAGGGGCAGCTCTGAGAGACAAGGATTGGGGGTTGGGGCGCACGTCTCTTCTTTGGCACATCAGTAGGTATTGTCGGGGAGTTGAGCGGAGACGAGTTCGAGCTAGGTAAGGCCATGCTGAGTGGTCGAGGCTTGCTCACAAGCACAGGAGAAGCTGGTGCACTGGCTGTCATTGCCTTTAAAGAACAAACATCCAATCAGAATGTGATAAGAGGCCAGTTCCAAAACAACATAGTGCATGTCAACCAATGGCAAACCAAAGTAAACAAACCTCCCTCTGAACCTTTAAAGTTAACTTTCTGACACAGCTGTATCTTTGCATAATCGGTTCATAAAGCTGCATTACCTGGTCAGATTTCTTCTTGCTTTTTCTAAACTTGCTGAAGAGGCCTTTGTTTTCTTCCTCTTTCTGATTTTTATCTTTTCCTGGCAGGACTGTTCCTGGAAAAAAAAGATAACAGTCAGAAATATGACAGCTCTGTTGATATCAATCATACAGTTTACACACTGAAATACCTGCATGAGTTGGTGAGGCTGGACTCACAGGAGAAGCAGGTTGTGCTGCAGAGCCAACAAGCACGAGATTTAGGCCAGAAAAACGGCTAAGACGCTAAAATCTGCAAAATCTCATGCCTCATGCAGCATGGTTTGCTTTTTTTTAATACACTAGAACTTACCTTTAGTGTCTCTTGCATAAACCTCCCTTATTGCATAATCATTAAGAGAGCTGGACAAGTCCAAAGGGGCCAGTGAATGGACATCTGTCAACAGAACTGTAGTCTCTATGTCAAATTCACATTTCTCACAGATGGCTGGTAAGTGTTCAGCCAGAGGAACTCGAGGATTGACTCGTAGTATAGTTTTCTGGGTCTTTTTGTAGTTTATCACCATCCGAACGGTTGCCTGGAGAAGACAAAATATGCCACTTTGATAAAATCTGTACTCAACATGAAAAGCAAATAGTGGTGTCAACTGTATGTGCCAGCATGGTGTCGTATGTTTAATGTACCTCAGGCATCTGGGGGCCTGTCTTCTTATTTTTATCCTCCTTTTTAGATTTTAGTATGATCTTCTCTGCATCCAAAGTTCCTATGAGAGCATTGGGCTTGAGTTTGGTGGTCTTCCTGTTAGCGGTGACTAGTTCTAAGGTGTGGCTCGATGGGTTCAGGTGGTATTTTGCACAAAGCATCACTAATAGATCCATCAGGGGTTTGCTGCAAGACATGGAGGACATGATCAGTAAACAAAAACAACATTATTTGTTTGAGATAAGAGGGGAGATGGGATAAAATCTAGGTCAGTGCAGGTTTCACAATGCAAACTAAAATATTCTGATCAAAGCAATTTTGAAATCAAAGAAAAATACATATATACACATTGATGTGTCAAAATGGGCACGAAAACTGCCTCACTTATCAGTTCACTCAATGCATTGATTGGAGGATAGTTTGATGAGCCGCAGCGACTGATTTTTATCATTGATTACTTTGCTGATTGTTTTCTCAATGATTATATTCATCAATAGTCAGTCAGAAAACAGGGAAATATGTCCATCTCAGTTTCCCAAAAGTTCAATGTGACATCTGTTTTTTCGGCCCAAAACCAAAAGATATTCTACATAATCATCATCAAATGATTAAGCTATCAACAAAATATTAATGCTGATGAATTTTCTCTCAATCAACTTATCATTGCAACTCTTTTTTATTTTGGAAAAAAGGCATCTGATTTCACAGTTTTATACTTTGACTGATTTCAAATAAAATTCAATTTCCAGAAGTTATGCAGAACATGTGGAAACTGTACAAAGCACATTTACAGTAAGTTACAGTAGCCCCATGAAGCTTTCCTGACACCAATAATACAGTTTAAACATAATGCCTTACACTTAATCCTCAAGACATTAACATGAGCATTAAGTCTGTTGTGCAGGCACCCAGACCAGGTTTAGAGGGAGAAAAGAAGGTGAAGAATTCAGTTCTTAATCCTTTCATAATGGATTGGTCTCAGTACTTTCTCAAGAGGCCAAGGTGCAAAAGACACCCGGTAAGAATGTTTGTAAACTGTGTGCATTGTGAGAAAGATAATACTATCTTAAGTAAACTCTGTTGATGGAAAGTCTGAGCTGTGTGAGTGAGCAGACTCGCAGAAGGACACACAGACCTTGTTCTAAAAAACTTTGACTTCGAGGTATGTTGACACACGCTGATCTGATTAGGCGGTGCAGTCATAGCTGAAATGGTGAACAGTAAGGGTTGTATGTGTCCTCATGGCATTGTAGCATGTGATCAAGTGACAATCTGTCACAATCAAAAGTTCATCCATCCTTACTTTGATGGGAGAATGAAAATGAGGAAATGCAAATCAAATTTGTTTCTCGTACATGAACTAACTGGAACCACACATTCAGCTACTCCACCTATCTGACTCAATTTAACTGGATCTGAACTTTATGTGATGACTAAATGTGACATCAGTCTCATGATGAAGTGTTTCTATGTAATATTGAAATGTGAACAAATGCACAGTGGTGTTCCTGCCCAACTGTATGATTTTAAACTTCACACATCGCGACTGAGGAATATTGATTTAGATACAGTGCTCTAAACTGTACCTTCCATGGACTGTGGTCATCTTCTCCTCTCCGCCAGGCAGAACCACAACCAGAGAGAGGTCTTTATCGATAAGGTTCTCCTTCTGGTCCATGCTTAAATGAGGGTTTCCTGGGTACCACTGGGAGAAACCTGGAGAATCCAGCTTCTTTAGTCCTGGCGGGGATGGTGCTTTGCTTTTGGTCGACACCCTGTAGTCAGACAAGAACGTGTAAAATATTCTCTGAATTGCCTCAGCACTAGTAAAAAGTCTGACTATTGCTTTGGCACAACCAGACAAATGAACACTTTTTAGAGATTCACTGGGAATGGTTTTACACTTACATGCATGAGCGGGCATTAAAAAAAATCATTAAATTGTCTCTGCTATCTCAGACAATAATCTGATTGAAAATCACCAAAGTGCAGCAGACAGCATGAAAGGAATCCTTTCTTCCTCAGGTTTTAGAAATCAGCAAGGCTATTACATGAAAGAGCTCAAGTCCACTTTGCAAACAAGTCACAAGACAACCAAGTGGACAGATTTACTCATTGAGCCTGAAGAAATGGCTGCGAATGGACAGACATGTGAGGGAGGCTGCTTATAAAATGCAAGACAGAGACCACAGTTTGGGTGGCTGCAGACAGGGTTGTCTCCTGTATGTTGTGGTAAAAATGGTTTTATGGTATTCTGTATGTTCTTTTTAGTGTAGGGGCAACACCCCATGCATTAACCAACATCACTTGGTGTGCTAGGATTCTTTTTTTCCCCAGTGTGACTTACTGTGACAAACACATTTCACTTCTGAAGTGTGTTTTTGAGTGTTTGTCTAAGCTGAACATTCCTGAAAACTGTGTCAATACAGTGTGGGAGAGAGCAGCAGCAGTCACGTTAGAGTTACAGACCAAACAGGTACTGTATCAGAATCAGAATCAGTATCTGATTCTGATACTGTATGACACACACACACACACACACACACACACACAACAAAAAAATGTAAAAATCATACTGAAATCCCAAGATTATCCGTCTGTTGGACAATCACACATTGTAAATCTGTGATGCATTCAATTTCCCTTAATTACACCATTCTCACACTGCACCTGAGAGACAGGGATACAAACCTGTTGTCTGTAAACACAAAAAACTGATTTGCATTGAGCACACTCATGATTATAGGGTTTTAGGACTAGCTGTAACACATTTTGTTTTGTGTTACCATTCACTTGAAATGAAAAGCTGCAGATGTTATGATAGCACACCGAAGTAAACACCGGATCACATCAAGCCAGCAAAGGTCTCACTATACTCCACCACAGCTCCATCAGGATGTTCAGCGGGCTGAGGAATCATAGCTTTAGAGACTTTCAAGTGTCACATCTGTCAGTCAGCATACAAATGAAACAGGTTTCTGCAGACCCAGTGCCTTGAATTACAGCCTGTGAAGTCTCACGTGGGGGCACTGCTTGTTCAAACACAGGAATCCGAGCAATGCAAGGTCACAGGCTCCACTGAGGCACGTCTAGCAAAGGATTATTAGTCTATCTATGGGGGAAGCTGTCCTTAAACACTATGACTTAGACATATATGAAAACACATACACACACAAACACACACACACACAAAGACAGATACTTATATTTTGATTTGGAATTACTACAGTCTGTTGATATGTTAATCATGATGCTATATTGCTAAATGTCATACATATTAAGCAGAAAAATCTGCACAATCTCACAAGCAATAGTCTAAGTTATCTTTCCTGAAAAGGTATTTCAAAGATTATGCGTTCTGCCTGACTCAGTCCATCTTAACATGGTCTAACTTCAATACAAAAGTATCAACTGAAGCAACATTATACTGATGATTTCATGACAACTATACAACTGTTACAATATATACTACCATAATAGGAAATTCATCACCCTGATAGAAATTTAATGGAGGTCTCTGATCCTAACAGGAAACTAGACATTATCCATTTCCTTATCATGTGGACGAGTAGCTACTCAGAACATTTATAAATAATTCTGTGGCTCTTCTGTGCTGTGAGAAATCAATTACTTGAATGATGGTGCTCAGATAACAATGAGGACTACAAGTTTGTTTGACAGTTGAAAGAAGTGAGTCATAAGCAAGCTAGCTGCACTGACAGATTTCGGTAGCTACTATTTTAGCATGCTAATGCTGAAGCAGCTCTCCATACCTAAAAGACCTCCAAAACTCAAGACGCATAGAGTACTACAACACAATGTAGGTGTTCATTCATAGTGTTCATGACCTGAAATGACTAGTGTTATTTCTTGACAACGCATCATTTCTAGTAAATAGTGAACAAGTTTAACAATTTCAGACAGACTTTTCATTCATTATTTTCTACTAGATGCTATGTATCTGATCTTAAGTCAGTCAACAGCAAACTGTAGGCAGCACAGGATACACAATAATCTGAGAGATTGCAGCAACAGAAAAACAAACGAGCAGTAAGCAGCGGGGCACACCAGAAACACACTCCTTTATCTGCTCATCTTTGAGCCAATACCACCAGTAGCCAGGATGAGGATAAAGCCACACAATCTAGCACAGACGATATCGAGCAAAGCCAAACGATGAACTGCCGTGACTTGTGAACCGTTTATTTTTGTTTATTCTGCTCTGGCGATTGTGACAGCAGCAAGCTCGAAATGTTCTTGAGAAAAATACACAAAGAATCATCAAGTGATCCCAAGACAGAAGGCAACTGCAGACCTCTCTCCCAGTGACCCCAGGATTGTGTTTCATCAGCTATTTCTAAATCCAATATTTGTGTGCAAAACCTTTCCTAACTTCTTACAAATTGCTTGCTCGTTTCAAACTGGTGATTTACTAAATCAGATTGTGCCAGTGAAACTTAGAAAACATTACATAATGTGTAAGCTGTGAGAAATGTCTATGGCATCTTCCAATGAAAAGCAATCAACTATGACAAGAAAAAGGCACTGCAGCATCACGAGCTGAAACATACAACAACAAAGGTTTCAGGAGACCAAACTCTACATGAAGCTAAACCGACACCCTTTTGTAAATGTAGGTATAACTTTAATTTACTTCTTTTTATTTATTTGTTGGAGAAATCTACCCTTGAGAGTCAACATTAGCTCATCTAACCATCACCAGACCCTTGTTTGAGATGTTCAGTTACAGGATTTGAGATATCCACGTCTGCATTGTATAAAAACTTTCATAGAAGTTAATTAAATTAATCAGTAATTTTACAATGACCCTGTATCAAATGACTGACTTGAAAAGGAAGCTTGGTTTGGTCTGATCACTCTCACCAACCTGGTTTCCAGTTGTAGTAGGAAGTCATTTCAGCAAACAAGACAAAATAAACCCTCTGCTGCTCAGACAGGAGACAAAGCTAGCAACCAGCTGGTGAGGACTGACACACATTGAGCAAGAAATTGTATTATATTTTCCTCAGGAGTTGCCGGAGACTTCTAGAGTTAGAAGTTAATAATAAAAACTCTAACAAGGCAACTGCATGTCGACACATGTCACCATAACAATGTTATAAGGTCAAGTTCTCTTGATGCATCCACGTTCAGGGCTGTCTGTCAGCTTGTTTTGGGGTTCATCTGTCTTCTAGTGGATTGAATTTGATTGATGAGAATTCTGATGCTGAGTAAATGCTTCTATCTGCCTGTCGTCCATCACATAAATCAAACAAAACCTGTTCCATTGACGTATTGGCTACATGTAGCAGAAGGCATCAGATGGAAAATGGAGAGGTCTGCATACCTGTGACTCTGGACGCAGTACTGACACATCTGCATTCAACCGAATATTGTATTTTGTCACTTATTTATATGCCTTTACAAACTGTAGGTCTCCACTTTGAGAAGGTAATAGCTAACGTGTGCAACAAAGGCATTACCCAAGTCTCCTTGGGTCAGGGGTGGGGAATGCTGCAGATGCAGAATGTCACGCTTTCTAAGAGAAATAGACACACAAATATTTTTTGCTGATGTAAAAGGTGAACCAGAGTGCCGAATTTAGTTCGTGTTGACGTGTTCGCAGTGACGACAAAGGCCAACCTGGAAACTGGATGAGCTGTGAGGGCAAACAAGAAGAAGCAGCTTTCACGAAACAAAATTCTGATAGACAGTGTTATGCAATCGGGTTTTAGGGTGAGCAAGCTAATAGCCAATTCAGAGGGAGAATTTGTGACGGAGTGCCTTGATGCTGCTGTGGAGCTTCTCGCACCAGACAAAGTGAAATTGTTCCAAAGTGTCAGTTTGTCTGGAATAATTCACAGATGATGAGAAAACCTGAGCTGGAAACTCAGTGATAGCAAGTGTCTGTGTGATTTGGCCTTCATGGTGGACATTACTAAGTACCTCTGAGAGCTGAGCTTCAAGTTCCAGCAAACTGCTCAGCTCTCTGCTATCAAATGTTAAATCATCTGAAGCTAAATCAAAGTTGTGACAAGTGCAACCAAGAAGAGGAAAGACTGCATTTTCCCACTCTGCATGAACAAAAACCTGCTATGACATCTGAATATGCTGCAGAGTGAAGACTCCTTCAGGCATTTGGTGAGAGGTTTCAGAACATGAAAAGTAAACAAAAAGAAGTGAACATATCTGCTAAGCTGTTTAATGTGGAACCAGCTGACGTGCCTGACAACCTGCAACATGAAATCATTGAGCTGTAAAGCAACGACGAGCTCAAAGCAAGATATAACAACCTCCCTCTGCTCAAGTTCTAGAAACTGTATGCACGTCCTGAGGATTTCCCCGTTCTGAGGAGACATTTTGCATCTCAGTTTTTTGGGACGACCTATTACTGTGAGCAGCTCTTTTCAAAAGTGACACCTGCAAAGACTTGGTTCTGCTTAAGACTGACTGGCCCCAACCTGTAAAACCAGCTGCAAGCAGCAGCATCATCATCACTACCATCTGACGGGCCTCACTAAAGAGAAGCAGTTCCAGCCATCGCATTAGAGGTTAGTGTGATATATGTTCAATAATCCGACATGACCCTCAAAGGCATCTTATATTTTAAGACTCTCATATTTCAGTCTGTTATAATAAATGATCAAATTAAAAATCAAAATGTCTCCAAACCATTTGATCTCTAATTGTTTCTGCTTAAACTTAACACATCGTAAACCACAAAACGTACTAAACAACAAACTTTGCTTCAGCCCCACCCATAAGGTGTACTGCATTTTCGTTTGTAGTTCGTTTGTGCGTGTGAAGAAACATGTTTATTTTCACACACACACACACACACACACACACACACACACACACACACACACACACACACACACACACACACACACACATTGGCCTCTGCCCATCCCTCCAAACTGATATTCATGTGTGTGTGTCACAACTTGCCTAAGCTGTAACACACGCTCAGGAAGTGCACCGCCTCGAGCAAATCTGCATGTGTGTGTGTGCGCATTTGCGTCTTTCCTTGGCATGCAATCTCTAATTTTTATTTCCTGAATGCCGCTTTAAGCAAGATCAACTTTGTCCACTAGAAAACTCACTCCTGGGAGAATTGCCATGACATTTGCTGCTGATATTCATTGTCCCCAAAGAATAAAACATTGCAACAACAATTGCAAACTAAGAGGCTGATTTCCATCGCATTTGCAAAGCGTGCAGATGCTCCTCCATGCAGGGTGGCAGTTCCACCCTGAAGCCAAACGTTTAATCTCTGGCTTCCTGAAATTGCCGGTATGTTCAATCATACAGTATTAGGGGATGTAACTGTTACACTGTAACACCTCTAAGGACCAGCAGCAGCGGTGTATTAGATAGTTTTAGTTTTGTTAAAAATGTTGATGTCTTGAAAAGTAATCCTAACCCCCAATTGGACAGTTTAGAAGGGCGTAGAGGAGTACAGGAGGGAGTGTTGGAAGAATAATAATACACAGATTATTCACTGTTGGTGTGCAACAACAAATACAACACAGACAGACAAGCTAAAACAGACGTTCACACTGTGGTCTCTGCTGGGTTCAAAGTCCTGATTCATGGCTCTGGCTGATTATTTGGCAATGGATTATAATCCTTTAGCACTGTGTCTAAACTTTCTCTTTTTTTAATAATACTCTAAAGCTGGGCCATGTAAGTAGATTTATTTAATCGATACAGCTCTTATGTGATTTTCAGCGGGGGAGAAACTGCATCACGTGATTGTGAACGCCCCCAGCTAGAAACAATGAATAAATTAGTATGGAAAAAATGCACAATAGCCATGCTTCAAGTTCAGGGTCAGACTAGTTTATACAGCTGTGTCATCAGTGATTTTATCAAGGCACCTCGAGCAGGTGACAGACACGGACACACAGGCTGGTTTGTTTTTGCCATCCAAGCCTGTGTTTTGTCAGAGGCCCAGGATGTGTTGCTGAATGAGAGGAGACGTGTTGAAGCTTGACTGTGCTGATGCCTCATTCACAGGGTTTCCCTGGGAGGTCTGACACTCACAAACAGGCTCATTCAATAGCAGAGGACATGCTCGACAGACATGATCACAGACTCTACCAGGAAATAACAGGCCTGTAGTCACTGTGCCATTTGGTAAGTTTCATCATACAACAAGCTTGTGGACTTCAGTAGAACAAATAAACGGAGTCTAATAGAAATACGCGGTGTAATAAATGAATACTGCATTCTATGATGTTGTGCTGAGTCCTGTTTAACTACAACCATTATCTGCTTTGTGAGGCTTCATAGCTAAAGTTCTACTGACAAACCTCAAAATGATGAAGGAAAACGAAGAGCTAGAATAATACCCAGATGCTGCCTCTCATGTAAAAATACTTCAAATACTTCTGTGCTATGTGTGAAAAAGCCAGAATGACAGAAAGATAGGCGGGGTTTTGAAGAATGGTGGAAATGCATATCTGTCCTTCAGACAAACTGAAAAAATAACTGTAATATCAGCAGGAGTCAACCAGCCCAACAAAAGAATATCCAGATTCCCTACATTCCACCACTCTTTGTTCCAGCTGGCACGAATTTCACCAGAAACATTTCAGTCACTTCTATGTATTTTTTCCACTCCGTCAATTAAAATCCTTTCAGGCAAATCCTAAATCAAATGGAACAGCGAACAGGTGGAAGCAGCCCAGCCCAAGGAGAAACAAGACCAAAGACCTGGCAGAAATCTAATGTTGCTTAGAGGTTCTGAGGAGGTGCAGGATTAGCAAATATGCCCACTGTGGTATGTTAGCAGCTGCTGGGTAGCAGAGTGACCCCTGGGGTAATAGTGGGTTCCCGTACAAAGAAACAAACAAGTTTTCAAAGAGGCCCTTCTCTTAAGTCACATACTGAGACAACACCCTGATTATTTTAAGCAACAAGAGCAACAATTTAATGCTCCAATGACCAAAACACTACAAGCAGTAGTTTATCAGGTAGCAGCACGTACAAGCTCAAACATGCCACAGCGCAGAAAGTCCAACACGCCCTGCACTTCAAGTCAAAACACACAGACAGTTAACAGTGTGAAAAGAAACATTTAAGACAAAAATATTTGAAGGTCCTCTCCAACAGTGTTAGAGGAAGTCAGCAACAGCACACTATGAGCCTTACGAGAAGCAGAAATTTGGAAAGCAGGTGTGACAGACCTGCTTTTCCTCTCAGTTTGCCAGCAGTTCATTCCACTCTCTTACCTCTTTGCCTAAGGTTGTCCCCGCTCAAATAATTTCCATTCTGCCGTGTATCTCCCATGAGTTGTCAGACAGACTGAACTCTAATCAGTTTAGCTACAAAGGGCCCACCTTAATGCCACGCCCAATCTGTGACATCAGAAATCTGCCCCTCCAACCCTCTACCTAATTCCTGTTGGCCCCCTCACCGCCTCTCTGAGCACTCCGGAGCAGTGTGTGGGTAGCCTCCCCCCGCGGACATGAGCAGAAAGGTAAGCAGCTTTTCCACCCTGTGCTGACATGAACCTGTGGGTGGGGCTAGTGGAGCGACAGTGCACCGAAACACACTGCATGCATGCATGTGCTGTCTTTGGTAGCTCAGAAACTTAGACAAATGCATTATGCATTTTAATAAAGAATGAGCCTTTATTTGAATCCAGCTGGTGATGATGTGATTATCAGAGGAAAAGAATCAGGAAGGACTATTTTCCCATTTATTGATTTCTCACAGGGATCCTCCCACTCCCTAATTTAATCAGGTACTTCTCCTGTGTTTGCTTTTCAGTTCAAAAACAACTTTTCAAAACCACACCTTATTTCGTCGGAACTGACTCACTCCACAGTCATGTCAGAGGACTTGACGGTTGAGTATAACAGCAATGAAAGTGACAAAATGTATGAGACAACATACATCTCCTGCAATCTCAGGTTCCAGAAAAGCTAGAACTCTGTGTAAAACCTAAATAAAAAAAGTCTGCAATCATTTGCAAATTAACTGTGTTCCTGAGGCCATGCAATAATAACCTTTGTACAATCATGTGTTCACAAAGTGGTGAACGTCCCTCCATCCTTGCTTGTGAACGACTGAGCCTTTCTAGGACGCCCCTTTCATACCCAATCATGATACTATCACCTGTTACCAATGAACCTGTTTACCGTTCCAAACAGGTGTTTTTGGAGAATTCCATATCTTTCCCAGTCTTTTGCTGCTCCTGTCCCAACTTGTTTGAAATGTGCTGCTGGCAACAAATTCAGAATAAGCTGATATTTACAAAAATCAATGAAGGTGAACATTAAATATACTGTCTTTGTGCAATGCTAAATTCTTCACTAATTATACATATTTCAGACAAAAGTTTCTAAAAGACATAAATGTGAAATACTGAGAATAACACAATATTATAAAGGAAAATAAACATATTCATGAAAGCAGTCAGGTAAAATTGTTAGTAAGAACTGTCAAAAGAAGCTGTCGGCACCTTGCACTTAGTCTAACACATCTAGCCAGAGAAAGCACTGCTTTTGTTCTGTGTTCTCAGTTGTCACTGTGAACCGAATCAACACTTCATAATAGGTTATTAAAAGGCAAAAATGGGAAGAGGCATCATTTCCCATTGAACGACAATGCAGACTTATTATTAGAGGCGTATATATTTACTTGTGTTTATAAAAACAGGAGGCTACAAATTTGGCTTCTAGAAACAGCAGCATCAGCAGACTCCTGATGCACAACCCTGATTCCAAAGAAGTTGGGACACTGTATAAAACATAAATGAAACAGAATGTGATCATTTGCTAATCCTTTTTGACGTATATTCAATTAAAAACAGCACAAAGACAATATTTTTAATGTTTTACATCATCAACTTCATTGATTTTTGTAAATATCTGCTTATTCTGAATTTGATACAGCAGCACGTTTCAAACAAGTTTGGACAGGAGCAGCAAAAGACTGGAAAAGATGTGGAACGCTCCAAAAACACCTGTTTGGGTGATTCCACAGGTAAACAGGTTCATTGGTAACAGGTGATAGTATCATGACTGGGTATGAAAGGGGCGTCCTGGAAAGACACAGTCTTTCAAGCTAGGATGGAGCGAGGTTCACCACTTTGTGAACACATGATTGTGTAAAGGATATTTCTGCTTGGGCTCAGGAACACTTCATAAAACTGTAAACACAGCTTGTTTGCAGATGGTTGCATTCTGTTTTTATTTACATTTTACACAGCATCCCAACTTTTTGGAAGCAGGGTTGCATATTCTAAGCATTAGTTTTAATGAATAGAGTTTTACTTATTCTCCTGAACCCGATGACCTACAGCGTGAACGCTGTTTTCTCCAGATTTGATCCGAGTGCTTGATGCAATGTAAAAGCTGCGGCTTTGTTTAGCAAACTGTATGCAGTCTTGTACGGAAGCAATAACTCTGACCCTGCATTATGAAATCATGAAAGTGCTCAGTCCCTTTATCAGTATCCTTGCACTCTCACTTAAGAATGTGTGGCCCATTCTACAAACACCACCATCAAATACCACAGCACAATAAAGAGGTTAAGTGGTGAAAGGAGATGCTGGTGTGTAGGAGCAGGCTGGAGAGGTGGAGTTAAGGAGTTACACAGAGGGGGGTGGGGGGTGGGGGTCCCTGAGGAAAGACAAAACACAGGACCAGAGCCACAGCTGGTAATTTGGTGAGAGGTCACTCACAGTAAACACAAGCTTTTTAAAGAGGGTCTGGAAAGGCCATTACTTCATAAGCAGTGTGGGATGGAAAGAGATTAGGGAGAAAAAGAGCACAGGGACCCTATGAGAACTTCCCACTTCCTATGTGTAGCGTTTATTATTGCAGGAAAAACAAAAACTTTTTTCCCACAGCATCCTCCAGCACAGGCCTGGGCGCACTCAAAGTCTCAAAGCATCTGTAACATCATTATGAATTCTGATAAATATATAAGGACCAAATCTTGTGACATTATTAGCTTTTTAATGCAGTATCCATTTGTCATGATCTGCCACATTTGCACTCAGTATTACTGCTCCCCGTGGGGCTCAATCCTGCGCTATATGTTGTACCAATACTGCAGCAGAGCCAGAGTAAGCTAGCAGGTTTGCCAGCCAGTTAGGTAATGAGATTTGAGGTTAGGCCCCAGTGCAGTCTGTGAACCGGGGTCTGCTATGCTACATTACCCTCACCTTATCTCAGAGCAGTTCAAATATTTTACTTCCAGCGTTGCATCAAAACAAACCAATAAAGGAAACACATGGTGTGTTTCCATCTCTGATCATACACAAATACATTTCTCTGAATTTAATAAAGCTGTCAAGAAGGCAAACTTACAATACTGTGTTTGGGTTTGCAGGCGTTCATTTCCAGATACGTTTAACAGCCCTACACAGCCTAGATAACATATACACAGAAGATAAGATAATTATCCCTCTAACCTCTGGTGGTTTGGCCAAAACTGCTTTTTTCCAAGTGAGACCAACGTTTAGATAAAATAACTTGGTGAGAAAGAAAACTCCCCCTTGAGTCATAATTATAACTATGACACTGTGTCCTTTCATCTGAAACAATGCAGCATTGTCTGCGGTGGGGCATCTTTTAAAAGGCACACCAGCATGCATTCCCCTCTGCTGATCACATGAACTGAGGTTGTCTGAAGCGAGTACACACACACAGTGACTCTGCACTCAAACGGGCACATTCATTACTTGTTTTCATTGGTGAGAGTGTAAACGGAACAGTCAGTATTTCACAACCTTAAAAAGGACTTAATTGCATCTTAATGTCACAAGTGTCACACGCTCACAATCGTCCTGATCTTCCAATGTCATGGTCAGAGGAGGAGCTTTTGCACCTTTCCTTCAATTTTCTTTCTATTCATAACTTGTAAAAAAAAGTTTTAGCGACTTCTGCTCTTCTGTAATTGCAATTTCAGCAATAAGCAGCACCTCCGTGGCATGGTGATGAAATACAGCTGGAACAGAAACAAAGCGACTGGACATTTAATACAAAGCAGCGCTGCTTGCTTTACTTGCTAATGCTCGCTGTTAGTGTGAACATCCTCCACTGAAACTGCTGTTTGTTTATATCACGCTGTGGTTCATTAGCACCTTATCTCCTAACATGCACTGTGTAGCTACAGTGCATGATAAGGTTCAGTACGTCACTTCATTACCATTGTGATATTAAGAAAAACACAATCTAGTGGCTCTGTACAAATGCACAAACAACTGGGTGAATGTGACACATATGCACGGTGATAGTGCCATCTAGAGAACCATCTCAAGGTGTGCAATTTTTAATTCCCATTTCATACCTGCCCTTCAGTCTCCTAAAGCTGGTTTACGCTTAGATTTATGATATGTCATTGGCTGAATAATTGATAGACAGCTTGTCGAGGTCTTGTTAAATGGACCTGTAGGGAACTCAACCGATGCCTTTCCGATACATATCTCACCCAAACAAAACAAACACTGATAATGAGGGTCAAGCAAATCAAGGCAATTTATTCCTTTGTCACATAAAATGTTTGAATGTTATCAGAGATAAGTTGAAGTTCCTATTGAGAGCACACAAAGGACTAATTCATATTAGGTCATTCTGAATGTTGCACAGGCTGAGAGTGGGAGGCTTCCAACTGTTATGCCCTGGACGAGTGCATAACAGACACAAAGAGAGGCCGAGACCTCCAGGCAGGATCTGTGCAGCAAATCTGTGTAAATAAGCTGCTGTGCACCACATCAATATTATCTGAAATGCATAATCAGAATTCCTACTTTGGAGATGAAAACAAAAATGAGCTATAACAACCAACAAACTCCGTTTCATGATGTTCATAACTGTGTGCTGAGAAGTATTCACTGGTATTTACGGTCAATGCGTTGGCTTCAGCGTGGCAACAAAGACGAGCCATTATGCCCTGCTGCCTGGACGTTAGCCATTTTGTCTGTTTTAGCCCCGTGAGGCAGAAAGCATCCATGAGATAAAACATCCCAGTATTTAGACGACACACCAGCTCATTCCCAGGCCAAGCTTGCTGGGCCTTAATGCTGATTTTCCTCTTGCTTCATTACATCCAGTGGGTGGAAATCTTTGAATGACACCCTTTATCTTGCTTTTTGAGCGCAGAAGATCCGAGTGGGCTTTTTGAGGGCAGCATGCTTTAGACCAAATGATATATTTTCCTGAGCGAACAAAGCCTCATTGTCAGTGAGGATAATTTGGAGGAGAAACCGCTGCCTTATGCATTACTGTACTCAAAGGCCCTGCGATGTGCGTCTATCTGGTCTGAAGAAGCCTCAGAGTTGATCACATTTGTAGTTGTTGTGAAAAGTCAATTTGCTTGAAGTGTCTAAGCTCCGCCAGTCGCTCCTGCCACAGTTTTCATCTGCAGACTCATGTGAGCAGCTGTGCCCTTGGACTGCCTGCATGTGGGGAGACAGCTGTGGGGATTCACAATACCTTAACTAATTCCACATTCTGCCCTGAGGAAAGCCAGCCATGTGAGATCATGGTTTAAGGTGTGTCCAATTAGCGGGGTCAGCTCCAAGCCGCGCACTGTTAGACTGAGTGTGAATAAACGAATACACCTCTTGAAGATTTACAATTAAGGACCACAGTAAAAGAACTGCGATTTTGTGAAGGCTACCTCACGTTAATGCTGCACAGTCTGTCTGTGTGCGAGCACAGCCAGCCCAGTGAGTCTGGCAGGGTCGGTGTTTGGATACCAAATGTAGCGTAGCTTCGGGGGTCACATGAAATCTTCACATATGACTGCATTTGAAAAAGTGAGAAGCGGCCGTTTATTGGCTCCACAAATATAAGAAGCCGCAAATAAGACGGAGAACATACGCCTTCCCCCACACCCCAGCAGCTTATGGGAGAGTGCGGTTTACTTTTCCAAACGAGAGTCAAACCACAGAGAGATTTAGGTAGTCTGCTGCTCTCCATTGCCAGGGAGCGTGGCTGTGCTCCCAGATTACACACTGCTCATGAAATATGAATACAAATCACACCAAGAGTGTTTTTTTTTTTCTTTTAGTGGAGTGTATATGAGGTGCCTGAATGCTGTTTTTACAGTACACAGGGCAGGACTGGAAACTTTGCACAGCTATCATGGAATACTGGATTGGAAAGTGCCATATGTTCAAATTCTCCATCTCACCTCTAATTTAAATCTTCAAAACCCGGCAGATCTCCACCGAATGCCAAAGGAGTGAGCAGTGACTGAAAAAAAAGCTCTGGAAACTCACTCCCCTTTTTTAATGATTCCAACCGCTGGAATACAAGCAGCTGACATCACCTACAAGTCCCTCAGCCAAAACTGATGGGAAATTCCATCATGTCATATGCTCACAGCGCTTTTTGCTGAGGGTTTCTTTGACTGTTGGACATGACGGATCAGTATTATATAGAGTATCAGTTCGTAAGCCCAGCGAAGGCACGCTTTCCACAAGAAAAACGACCGTCAGGCTCAAAGCAGGGACAGAGGAGGCAGAGTGTTTAGCCTGCAGAATACTTCCCATGACCTCTACATATGGTCAAGGCGATTTCTCAGTGAAACTCAGAGAGAGCAGGAAATGAGGAGAGTTCAAAGGTTGAAGCGTCTGAAACAACTGTGACTTCACTGGGATGCACTGAGTGAAAGGGATGTCATTTGAAAGTCTTAGTTTGCAAAGGTTGAACTCATACCTTAAACAGCTGGATCAGACAACAGCTGGTTCCCTGCTACCAATTGTTGCTGTCAGCACCACACAGTCAGCCACTCCAAGGTGGAGAAACTTGATTTTTGTGCCATTATGTTTATGCAAAATGAAAAAAAGCACATTGTCAGGTCTTTTGTTTCTATTTGTCACACTTCCTCTGTTTAATCGTTTTATTTTCCAAACATTAATGTTAAGACCACGGAGGTTTGGCTCTGTTAAAAATACATTTGGACTCTTAATTTGCAGTAAAAAAGGCTGCAGGACACACTTGGCCCTCCTGTTTCTTGTGGATTTTCTCCGCCACTGACAGATAAAATACACAGACGTGCCAGCTGCTAATCCAAATGACAGTTGTACATACCTCAGACCAGGGCTCCGTGGATGCGGCTGATGGGATCCATGATCATCCATGACTAAATTCATCGGTTTAACACAATCCCTCGGACTGGTCAAACACAAACAAAAAGCACAATTCATTTTTTAGTAACGGTTTACATGCTAAATGTTGAAAAGGCTGCTCTGACCTGCTGCTTTGAAGTGGTGCAAGAGGCCAAATACTGAAATATGGGCGAATCCCACATGAGGTCATCAGTTTTTCAGTCATATGAAGCGGCTTTTTTTCTCTCCTTTTTTTCTTCTTTTTTTTTTTTTTTAACTGGAAATAAGCTAAACGACTAAAAGTATTTACAAATCGTGTCTTACCATGAATGTTCCTGGTTTTCGACGCTCTTGTCAACTTCCATCAGTCTTCAAAAAGGTAAAGTTAATTGTAGACTGCTACAAACAGATTTTGTTTGGATAAATGATCCATAATTCCGGCTGTGAAGTTCCGCGTTTTGCGCCTTTTACGCAAACCATTCCAGTGTGGTAATGATGTTTTTCTTCTCCTTTTACTGAGACATTTCTAAATAATTTCGCCCCTGACACCGTAGACAACTCTGCCAACTTTTCTGTGTACATCCAGGACGCTGCATCGCAACATTGAGCTGTGGAAGTGGGGCGTCTCTCAGATCCAGTTTACCTTCCCTCCAGGATCCTGATGAGGCGTTTGGCATAACTATCGCATCCAAGTTCAAGTCATGGCCAACACAACCCAACACGGCCACGCATTGAAAAACATAGTAAGTAAATCCACTTATTTAGTTAGAAGTAAGCTGAATCAAAAAAACATCAGCGTTGCTGTTTTGTACTTCCTTTTAATGAATGCTTTATTTGTCTACAGTGACACCGTGTGGCTGGATATGGAAGCGAACAACTCACCGTCTCTGTAATACAAATGATACAGAAAAACACATATAAAAACAAAGTTGGAAGCACACCATTTCCCAAAATATCATTGAATGGTGTAACATTAAGATTTCCCTTGATTGGAACTAATGAGATTACAGCCCAAACATGAAAAAGAACCCTTGTGCGCAATGGTATGTGGGGGACAGGAGGGTCCACATAAACACATTTTCGCCATATAATGTCAGTGCTTTAAAAAAAAAAAAAAAAAAAGTTCAAGGCAATTCCAAATTTAGTGGATGCTCATTTCATACTGGTGGTACAGTGACAGAGACATTGGCGTCTCCACAGTAGAACATCTCCACGCCATGCGAACAGTCTTGAGGGTAGAGGCCAGTCATGATCAAACCAGTGATCATGACAAACAGGCCAATTAATATCAAGATGATGGGTATCAGGTTTTCAGGCTGGAACCAGCGGCCAGTGGAGAGTTTGAGGAAGCACGCAGATGGAATGATGAAGATCAGAGGTGTGGCGCTCAGAATGCCCTGAATGGTGGAAGAGAACACCATTAAGGTGAAAAAAAACCCACTTCATTAAACACTTCAATGTATTATCCCAAACTAAATGGAGAGAGGGACAGATGGTGCTGAGTTGACTTACATTCAGTTCCAAAACAATTCCCAAGCAGTCGAAGGCCAAAGACATCGAAGTGCAAACAGCAACTATGAGCAATGTTATGGCCACATGTTCAGCTTTTGAAAGGTCCCTACTGCAAATGACATTGGATACCACCTGAGGGGGGTGAACATGAATATGAAAGTGAATCTGCACACATATTTTAATTAAAACATTTCCTGCTAAATAGAATTCCAATTAGCATTGCATTTGCAAGTTGAGAGAGGACCCAGTGACAAGCTTCTGCAGCTGACACTGTTACTCCGTTTACCCACTGAGCAGCTCTGCAGCAGCAGCTGGGTGTCCACCTTTCTTTTGGTTCATTCTGTTACAAAGCCTCAGACGCTCAGACCCCTTCAAATACCACTTTCCCTCACATATGTAAACGTTTAACTGTTAATTTCTTAGGCCACCGTATAAGAAAGTATCACTTACCTCTCGTGTAACAAAACACTCCAGTGGAAATGTGGTTATTATGCTGAGGCCAAAACAGAAGCGACCAAATGTTGCCAGGTTATCATTTCTGCAGTAGTTCTCAAATATGTCTCCTAAAAAAGTGGGAATATGAGATCATACAAACACAATTATGATATTAAAAAGAAATTAGAGGCTAGTAGTTCAGTATCTCTCGTATTAATGCCTTGTGTGTAGCCAGTGAAGGTGGTGTAGCCAGCAACGGCAAATGTAGCGCTGAATATCAGTGCAGAGCCCACAGACACGTGGGTGACCCGTGACCAGTTAGCCAGTGTGGGCTGCTCCAGAGACCCATAGATAAGGAAGCTGTTGTGGTGGCATATAAAGGCTGAGGAGACAAACAGAGGCAGAACATCAGAGCTCAGTTATTCTTTTTAGGATGATATTAAATTATACGTTCATCAATTTCTGGCCACTAGGGGGCAGAAACTGTTCTGTTTTAGCTCTGTTTTGGTCTCCAGAAAGTCATTAAGTTCAACTTTGTTCACCATATACTTTGTCAGCCTCTTGTAGCAGACAGCAGCAACTTTTAACCTCTTTTATCCTGTTTTGTAGGTTTTGTACATAATCTGCCTTCAGTTACACAATTTATTCTCTATCATTAGCATGTGTTTGGTGGTCGTATTTCTGTCTGCAGTACAACAATATACTGCAATGTATTCCATCAGATCAGCATCGTGCAGACAGACTCACCAAAAGACATTATACCAGCTGCCTGAATTGCATTCCACTTCGCAAATGCCCATGCGTTCTCTGTCGGGAGGCTGGAGAATGATATTCATATTCAGTTATCAAGAAACACACGATTGTGTTTGTATAATAGCATTTTAGTGTCTATTCATTAAAAAAAGAACCCCAAGGTTCACATACAGGAACATTTACATTAAAATCACTATAGATTAGCAGATTGCAGAGTATTCATTCATACATTTGAGGTCCAAAGGTAGCTGCTCTGATGATTACAATGACGAGGATGATAAGTGTCAGCACCATTGACAGGAAGGACACCTGGTAACACACACGGACGTTTTACAGGCAGCTTTCAAATCACTCAATGACACTGACAGCTGTGTAGCAATCACACTTACCTTCCCAAGTCTCTCTATGTTGCGATAAAGTGAGAGCGGCAGCGTGAATGCAACAGTTGATACCAAGATCACAAAGTGACGCTCTGCAAGTATGTGATCTGGACCAACTGCAAGCACAAAACAACTAATCAGTTCTTGTTTTAATCGCACATGTTGCTGTTTGGCTTTGATCTGAGGCGGAATAATGCAGCATACCTCCTGGTATTCTCTGAAATACTTTGGTCAGTGTGTCACCAGTTGTGATGTTGTAGCTAATCATAGCTGAGGAAGAAGAGGCGAAGGATCATTCTATCATTAGATTAATGTGAAGGGTTATTTAGACTGGACCAAAAGTCTAAAAGAGAGTAGCAAAAATAGGACTATAGAATTAAATTATTTCTCTGACCACACTGGAAATTTACACATGAAATGCAGCATACCATGGTATAATATTTTGTGTATACTTGAAGTAACTCACCAATGAAAGGATAAAGGAACTGCAGTCCAGATAAAATCAGAAATCCAGGGAAACCAAATGTGCTTTGCACCAGTGCCTGATAGCTGCTTGTCCCTGAAAGATTGGCTCCTTTGATTAGTAAGATTATGGAGTAGTCTGCCATGAAGAGCAAACATAATATTATTAGTTTGTTCCTCTCATAAAATCATGTCTTCATTTTTATGATGGCACCTTCAAAATACCTGTAATGAACGCAACAATTATCAGAAGCAGAAGGCCTAAGGGGAGCCCGGCCTGGTTCAGTGCATATGGTAAACCTGCTCAGGACAGAACACAGGAAAACATGGTGCACATACAGAACTGCAGCTTAAGAATTCCTGAAGGGAATATCACAGATGTGAAGAAAGCATAGCGGTAACACACCATTAAAACACAGGCAGATTGACAACAGAAGAGTTCTTTCTGAACATGTTCACAGATTCAGGAAAATTACACCGCAGGATTTTTTGAACACTATAAAAGTTATTCATTACTGTGAGAAACATTAGAACTGAATGGAACACAAGCAGTCTGTGTATTTACGTGGCACTGTACTAGCTACCTGTTTTTAATGAATTTTTAGATTAAATGTACAATATACTAAATTAATTTTGTAGACAAATCCAAAGCTGATTTCAAAATGTTTTCCCTTTGTAACGCAAAACGTGCACAAAAAGGTTTAAAATGTTCTGCTGATTCTGTTCTGTTGTGTCTGTTTGTGATTCTGCATAACAACTCAGGCAATTTATGAGGATGAAAGGGTTAAAAGGGAGAATGGGGGCAACAGGCGCTAGTCATATGATGCGGAGGGTTTATCACCGCAGGGCTTGAATGGGACCAAAATGAACAAATTATTGAAATGAATATCTCAGGATTCAGAGTTTGTTATGCTATAATATACCATCGGTTATATGTAATTTCATTATACGGTTTAGGCAATGTGAATGATCGGCTGAGTACTTACCGATTATTCCAGATCCTATGATGGAGTTGATGAAATTAAAAGACGCAGATGTCATTGAACTTCTTGGCTCTCTGGCAGCTTTTTGTGGAGGAATTAATGTGGTCCCTTCTTCGCTGCTCAGCTGGAAAAGAATACAAAGCAGTGATACAAACATCAAAGAAGTCCGTCTGTTCTTTTAATGTCCCACAACAACAGCATCACTGCACACCCACCTGCTGATCCATGTCGAGCATCTGCTGGTCGCTGCTTTGCTTCCGCTTTGTTCGCGTCTCTTCAGAGCTTTACTCTCACATATCTGCGGTGTGATTGAATTTGGCGAAGTTTGTCAATTTTACTCAACTAAAAGCCTCAAAACGTCTCAACAGCGCCCCTGCGCGGTCTTGGGCGATTATTCAGGGGATAATGTCGAACAGCCAGTGTTTCCAAATTGAGAGAAGTGCTGTGCGCAATTTACGCACATGGTGTCATTATTTACATCTTCTGATGTGGCGTTATGATCCTACGGCAGCCTTAAACAAGCAGGAAACAGGTTAGCTGTTGCACACAGACAAAATTTACACCGTAAAATCACTGGGAAGAAAGCGGCGATGCTCAGGATGAGTCCAACACCGCGAAAGTTGTCGGCACATTTTTATTCTTAAACAGAACCAGCAATCAAAAAACATCCTCTCCATGAGGGTTACAGTGACGTTTGGGGAAGTCCTCCAGTCGTCCATTATTATTATTATTATTATTATTATTATTATTATTATTATTATTATTATTATTATTATTATTATTAGTTGCTGACATATATTTTTACTTATGACAGGAACTTGAGTGTTCAGTTTGGGGGAAGACATACATAAAGGGTTGCTTCCCCAAATGACCAATAAATAAATGAAATTAAATAAAATGATCAGATAAAACGGCTTCTCCCTGTAGTGGCATCTGGTCATGTAGTTAGTTCAGTTAGAGACAGTTTGACATTTACGTCTCTGAAATGTCACCAGTACAATTCAGTTTAGTGTATTCAAATGAATGACATTTAGAAAATTCAACATCTCTTTCCAGAAGCAGTGCCATTGTTACTCTGGACAATCCTCATCCACAGAACACAATGTCAACAGTTTGTACTCCTTTTTACTGAAGAAACAGCCCTCCAGCCTCACTGGACAGCGAAAGCTGACGAACTTCTGAGGAACAGGGTGCACTTTGACACTTGATACCAAAACACAGAATAATACATGAAAGGAAATTAGGAATTAGGCCAAAGGACTTAAAGCTGACTGTTAAATAGACGTCTTTGTTCAGGGACTGGCAGAAAGGTTTGGAAATATACTGTACAGTAAGAAACAAGAGAACCGTTTCTCATGTGGAGAACTGTGGACTCGTTTTGTGTAATTTAATCAGTTTTGATCAGAAGCTCCTTCTGTTTTTCTGACAATAATAAACTACGTTTATGTGGCAGAGAATACAGTGATCACCACAATAGAGTAGAACTTTGAGTTTTTAGCCTGCTTTTCCTCACAGAAGCATATGAAAATAAGATAGATACACAAGCAGACATTGGAAAACACAGTCTGAAACAGTGCAAAATGTATTTTTTGGGATAGCACTGCACTTAAACTCCCAAATTTATCATTTCTATGTAGCATTTAATACATTGTTTATAACACACATGATGTGGCTGTGAGCAGATTTACACCCACCTAAGGTGCTTATTCATGTACAGTAGTAGTCAACAATTTGAATTTCTTGACATATTTAACTTGATTACACCATGTTATTCTACATGTGTAATTCAGTGTAATTGGTGACTTTTTCATTATTTCTTTGTTTATTTGACCATCATTACTGTATAACAAATTTTTATGGAATACTTAGGCTGCATTCATTTATTTTCTGTTGCTTTTTAAAAGTATTTTTATGTTTTCCAATGCTTCTTCATAGGCACTGAAACTTTCAGTCACATTTTTCATTATGTTTATTATTACATATTTACTCTCTCTCTCTCTCTCTCTCTCTCTCTCTCTCTCTCTCTGGAAACTTTGTGATACTTTGCGATGCAGTCCAAAGGTTCTTTATTCTCTTTCAAACTTTGTCTGACGATGCTCTGTGTATCCAGCAGGTGGCGTCAGGCACACAGTGCATGTCCCGACTCACAGTCAGATCACCCACCCAACTTTAACCCAACAATTTACTCAAATGCAACAAAGGCATATCCACATGAACCTTTGCGATCGGCCTCTGCTGCAGTTTCATCTGTTGTTTTCTCAGTTACTTTCAGGCAGTTGTTGTAATGACTCAACACTTGACCGGACGTTTGGATAACAACAGGCCACTGACCCCCACCTCCCTCTCTCTCTCTCTCTCTCACACACACACACACACGCACGCACACACACACGCACGCACGCACGCAGACGCGCGCATCTGATTCATAGTTGTGGCTTTAGCTTTTAGTTTCTAATACATGCCAGATTGCGGACATCTGTATTCCCGACAATTACGCATGATAATGTCCACCACATTATTATCGCAACAACCATTCAGACATCTCTGTCCTCACTTGGTACCCAGGAACATCCGGAAGCGCAGCAGTACAGTGGTCTGACTCTGGCGCACGGAGGGGCGGATGAAACACACGCTCTCTGTCAGGGCTCTCCTGTCCAAACCGTGGAAATAAGGACTTCTGCGCTCTGGAAACGCATCAAACAACCTAAACTGACGGACAGAGTTACTTAAAAGAATCTTTTGTACAACCTGAAGCGCTTCACGTCGGGTTTTTTATTTTTCCCCTGTCGAGGATGGAAAACTGATGGTGAGTTCATAGAATCTGTTGAAGTTGTATCCGAGTGTTTTTCCTGAGAGAAACTGGGCTTTAATTAATTGAAAAATCCGTTTATGTCTATGAATTGTTTACGTAAGTGTGTAGATCTGAAAAAATCTTCAAGATCTGCCTTTTCAGGGTCTATCTGTCTGTCTATCGTGCGTAAATTGAGGCCTTCATATGTATTCAAATGCGCCTGTTCAGATGTTGGTTTTCTTTTCATCCAAATATTTCCTTAATATTCAACGAACTGTGTCTGAAGGGTTTCATCTCTGTATTTCACATTCTGTCCTAATGTTAGATGTCATCTTTTATGGTGGTAACTGTGTCAGAAGACCTGTATGGAAAAAAGTGATTGATCGCTTGTAGTTCACATGGGCAAAGACTAGAGTGCAAATAATGTGCTGCAATATATTACAGAAGTTAATGGGCATGGCAGCAATTATTAGCCCACACTCCATCTTAGACGACTTCCTGCTTGCATGATGTCAACATCTTTATTAGATTGCTGTCAATTAGAGATTAGACTGTCCTGTTTGCTCTCTGTCCAGGCTGCACTCGCACAGTCATGCCTGGCAGCTTAAAAAAAAGACGAATTTACTGGAGAGGGAACTATGTTCACAGCTTCTCATCACCACTTATTTCGCCAACGCCCTGAACATCTAATCCGGATCCTGTAGTCTGTAAGAGGCAGCAGCAGCATTAGTTGTGAGCACTTAGGAGCTGAGTGTGTCTCTCAGGAGCCCACAGATACTGAACTGTGACCACTCCTTACACAGGTATGTTTTAGCTGAAAGACAGTATTTTTTCAACCCGACTCATTTATGAACAAGTCAGTGCCAGCGCTGAGTAACGCGCTAGGAAGCTGCGCCATAAAAGTAACGCGTTACTCTACTTCCAGTGCGTTGCCGGTAAATAGTAATGTAACTAGATGTTTTTCCAATTACATAACGTGATTACAGTTACTGAAATTTACTTAAACTCGTTACTCGTTACTTTTATCTTACGCGAAAATAGTACTGCTCAGACTAACTCAAACTGTTTCCGATTTACGATATGACGTCACCTGACCTGATGGTGTCGCGAGACAGCTCAGGACACATTAAAAAAAAAAAAAAAGTTCAGGACACATTAGCATGCTTTTCTTCGTACTGATAGTAGTGTTTCTAAGACTAAACTGAAGAAACTTTAGTCTATCAAATACGATTATTTAGTAACTACTGTAGCAAAGCTCGCTTAACATGTGCATCCAACATCTTGTGGGTCTTTTCTCATAGACTAATCAAGTTAATACAAGATATCTTAGATGTAGGAGCATTCGTCGGTGCTGCCCTCTAGTGGTCGGGTATGTTAATAACTCCGGTCACTGCAGCGATAATAAGTACACTGTGCCACAGCAACACTAAAATAATATAGCTACTGTATGTGCGCATTGATAAGAGAATTGAAGTAGACATTTAAGAGTAACGTAAAAGTTACTTTCCCTAGGAACTGATTACTTTTTTAAGCAGTCATTGCTAAAGCAATTCAATTGTTTTTGAGAGACGAAACTTGTACTGTAACTAATTGCCAATCTTGAGTAACTAGCTCAACGTGGTAATCACTAACTCTGCTCTAGTTAGTGTAGCTAACATGCCCACAAGATTTGTTTATCGTAGCTTGTGTCCATGCGGGGCCAGACATGGCTCACTTATGTGAGTCTAGTATAAGCAATGGGGGAAAAAAACCACTGCCCTCGCACTCTGTAAAAACGAATTCCTTACAAAGTTGCAGTGTTTTTGTATAAAATTATAGAAATTATATTGTGTTACTGTCCTTTCGCTGCAGCCCAGAAAGGAAAGGATGTTTTCTCAGCCAGCATAAAGAGGAGAAATGACACATCACTGCAAATGGGCATGTGTCTACTGTATTGAGACTAAGCGCTATAACAGACATCTGAACACAGAGTCTTTAGATTTTGGTAGCCGAAGCGTTCTGGTTTCTGTTTCTAGTCCAGTTAGTAGTACAATTAAGTTTGTGCGGACTTTGGCTGCATGGAAGTGAGCAGTCTATATTGAGAGCGAAACAGGCAGAACGCCCCAAACCATTGGCTATTGTCTGACAATGATTTAGCTTTTTATTAGCTTTTTAAAATGTATTTGCATTCAAATGCCGATATCTGTTTAAAGAGATTAGCTCCATTCTCAAATCTCAAGTTGCTAATCAGACTGTCAACAATGACTGGTGCTGGAGAGATATCCGTTATCTGTATCCCTGGTTGAACCAAACCCTCCCCAGACGTTGGCCGAGCCCCCTAGAGGCTAAATCGTGGTCAGATCATAACCAGTGATTGTCAAGACTGTGGACAGAGTTCTTAATATGTGGGCCTTTCCTTAAACTCCCATCCCAAAACATCCAGCCGCATTGTTTTTGTGTTGTGAAAAAGCATCATGGACGGTAGCTGTGACTGAGCAATTTGAAGATGTAGAGATACGACCCCTCTCTTACCTCTTCCAAGTAATGCGAATCATTTTGAGGTCAATGAAATTAAGTTCTGAAATGAGTAATGTGCATTAAATATTCAAGCTTAGCTCCTGTTTGACACTGCACGAGTCTTTCATATACTTGTAGATGAACCAGGAGGCCCTGGGGCCAAGGGCAGTCACCACTTTAAGCTCATCAGCAGGACACGGTCAAATGTATGGTGAATAGCAAATAGCAAATGAATGTGTTGACATTCTGCTCCAGCGAGAGTTGAGGGAAAATAAAGGTATCCATTTTAGGTTAGTCAGCGCAAGGTCATGATGCCGACAGGTTGCAGATAAAATGAAGTGGGCCTATTTGAAGCTTCAAAGTGGCAGCTCATATCTCAAGTTATGTGTAATGAGTTGGGAACAGATTGACAGAATGATGCATACCACTGTAGAGGTTAGTCACTGCAGGTTGACCTTGTTGGGCGAACATCAAATCAAAGTTCACTTTATTTCATGTTTTCAGATAGTTATCAGACAGTTAAAAAGCCTGTCTCACTGTCATGCTACATTGTACCGTTCAAATAGTTGTATGCTGTAGTTATAGCTAAATGCAGTGACTTTTCAGATCATTGTACATCAAAGGGACTTTATCAATGCACTTGATGTGGAGGAAAGCTATGGCTTCAGTACTTACTGTACCATAAATAATGTAAACAATATGTGGTGTTCTGTAACAAAGGGCTACACATTTTACTGTAAACTATGATGTACACTTTCACATTTATTCACTCATAAAGCCACAGCACAGCAGAGCAGAGTAGTTGCACCATAAACAACAGCATCCATTAAAGTGTGCATACATGCACCACTTACCAAAACCTATACAAGTAAAATGTGTCCTATAATTTGCACTCAGCTATAAGATACAGTCATGAAAGACTTCAGCCAGTATTTTGTGTGAAATGTGACTTTAAATCATGTGGAACTCTGGTCCTAAATGCTTCCCTTTTATTTTGTGAAATGTTAGAAAAGCACATTTCATATTGCTGTAGTGTGTGTGTGTGTGTGTGTGTGTGTGTGTGTGTGTGTGTGTGTGTGTGTGTGCTGGAGTTTGGCCTACGCTTTAAATGACATGTATCTATGTCATTTAAAGCGTGTATGAAGGAGAGGCCAGCCCCTCTGCCCTGAAACAGAGGCTGATACCAGGTCTATAGGCACTTGTTCAAAATGGCAATGATTATGTTTACAAGCACACTAATCCACTATTATTCTGAATATAATATATATTTAGATTAATACCTGTGGGGTATCTAATATGCGTATTCCAAAAGCGCTGTGTACATTTCCAAAGAAGGCTCCTGAATCCTGAGTAATATCAACATATTCATCAGAAAATACTGTATTCTAAATAAGGCCTAATTCACATGTTGTTGACGTACAGTAATACGTAATAGTGGAAAGCTACTGCATACATAACTTAGTCCCTGACTCCGTGGAGATTATTTCACAGGTTTGATTTTTGTTGTTTTTGTGACGCTGACATATTGATAAATCATACAGCAGGGGTAAACATGTGTAATATCTACACTTTGCACTTACAAAGGCTCGTGCGCGACATTTGACAAGCTCAGCAGAAAGCGGTTCTCTCTGTCCAGAGCTGTCAGCTGATGCACATGTGCAGATGATCATCGCTGCGCAGGAGAGTTGTTCAACAACCAGAGGCAATGTTATTGCTCTTGATTTGCAGTACTTTGTACACAAGATACTGATATTGTACAATACCGAAAACCCATTTAAATCAGTAACTATCCTCTGTGTCTCTGTGTGTGACTGGCTTCTCTCAGTGTGAACCCGACATTTACATAGATGTGAAAACCACGTGCACAGACACATTAAAAGTCAAAGCTCTTTTTTAGTAGTTGGATATTACACTGTTGTTGCAATTACATCACACATGTACAACCCAGCGCTGTGGGCAGTTGATTGACCAGTGTGTTTGTGATTGATTTCTTGCATCACAGCGTGTGGAAGTATTCTATTACACTATTACATTCAGATCAGGCAAAAGCTCTCAGCACCAGAGCACCCAGTGTGATGCAGCGCAGCCCGTAGCGCATTCATATTTAATGCTGCATAGGTCTGCCTAACACATCATACCAGTCAGGCCTATTAGTAGGATGAATCTTTCCCTCCCACCGCTCTGTCTCAGGCTCTGAGGAAAAAGTGGACTTTTTTCATTTTGAGGGATGGCTGAGAGGGGCAAGATTCTCACCTGGAATTGATCATTGTCATGTCAAATCTTAATTTTATCTACAGAAGAGCAGATAATTAGATCTAATTTTACCATAGCTGGCAGGAATTTATGTGTATGACAGCCATCTCGAGGCTCATTATAGCCTGCCGCTTCCTGAGATGATGATCTCTGACTAAAGAATAGAGCCACACCCACCCTCGTCTCCTCTCCATTTAAAGCAGTTCTAATCTGCTGTGAGAAATACTTTCAATGATTTGTTTCCAATAAAACTACATTAAATCACGGAAGAAGCTTTTTAAGAAGTTGTCAGCCTTTAATCAGGGTGCCTTATCTGTTCTCACCCCTCAGGCCTTTCTCATGTTGGAGGCTAGCTGTTCATTCTGAAGGTGCAGGATGAAAAGATGGCGCAGCTGCTTGTACCACCAGGTCCAGACAGCTTCCGCCCCTTTAGCCGCGAGTCCCTCAAAGCCATCGAGGCCCGGATCGCAGAGGAGAACAAGAAGAAGCCAAAGGATGTGAAGAGAAAACGCAATGATGAGAATGAGCTCAAGCCCAGCCGTGACCTGGAGGCGGGCAAATCACTCCCTCTTCTGTATGGGGACGTTCCTAAAGGCATGGTGTCGACACCGCTGGAGGACCTGGATCCCTATTACTGTAATCAGAAAGTATGTGTGCTTGATTTCTAACTTCAGCATGAAGTCTAAAGTATGAAACTGCTATTTAAAAGGTCAAGAATAAAGATCCATGCTAGGCAGACATAAAGATTTAGGAGGAGAGATGCACCCCAATGAGGATTTTCTCATCTAGCACTTCATCCAGCTGTTATCAGGCAGTGCTGCCATCTAGCCAGAAGCTTTGAATCTGATGACGGGAAGACAAGCCCAGCGAAAGCAATTTATATGAGGTTTATCGGCAATGTATGTATAATGTAATTAGTGATTTGTAGACTGTAAATCACTCCGCTGAAGTACTCCAATTAACAGTTGTAAGTATCCCCATGATACCATCATTCATTATCTTTAAGCCATAATGAGATCAGCCAAAGAGAAATAAGAGTATTTCATACATATCTCTCCTTTTCTCTCAGACTTTCATAGTATTAAACAAAGGAAACTTCATCTTCCGCTTCAACGCCACTCCTGCCTTGTACCTCCTGAGCCCCTTCAACCCTCTCAGAAGAATATCAGTTAAGATTTTGGTGCACTCATATCCTTTCAAGATATTAATCTGATGCGCATGTTTATGTTGAGCCCACGCTGAGTCTATGGTCACTGTCCTATATCCACCAGGGGTGAATTGTTTACATTGCTAGCTTGTGTGCGATAAGATGAATTAAAAACAAACAAAGTAAAAAGTCAATTCTCTGCCGAAATAAGTGGCTTCCTTGACAACTGCCTGCAAATTGTTCAGTGTGGTGATCATGTGCACAATCATTGTCAACTGTGTGTTTATGACACTGAGTCAACCGCCTGACTGGACAAAGATTGTAGAGTAAGTTTCCCGTCATTTACACATTGAATCACACACTCCGTCACATGGTGAAAATGCAGTTTGGTTTAAAAGCTATATTTTTTTCTCAACAGGTACATATTCACTGCAATCTATACGTTTGAATCCCTCGTTAAGATTTTAGCTCGAGGGTTCTGCATAGGGAAGTTCACATTTCTAAGAGACCCCTGGAACTGGCTGGATTTCAGTGTCATTGTCATGGCGTAAGTATCCTCCACAAATTCAGTCAATTAGACGAATGTTTGATCAAGTGTTACATCATTTCCCCAGAGCTTCCTTAGTAGAGTGCCTGTGTGCAAGATGCTTAAGCAAACAAGTTTTATGTTTTACTGGTTTCACTGTTGGTTGTTACAAAGGATCTAAAGTATGATGATTGCATGCATCAATATTAACAGTTAGTATTTAGTTAAAAAGCCATGTTTTAGGTCTTAAAGGGTAAGGCTGGTGTGATTCTGTATGTCAACAAACTCCAAACCAGCAATGCGTGAGCACATCTCTTTGTGGTACACAGTTTTTAACCTCATTAACATGTCAATGAGATGTTTTTCACGTGTTATGAGATCCATCAGGAGCGAAACGTGCGGCCAACACCATGGCTGAGCATTTTACTTTTGGAACTGTTGTGGACTTATGAGTCTTGTAGGCAACCCTGTACAATTCGCTCTTTTTCTTTGGAATCAGTTTCCAGTTCAAACGTGTTTGTGCTCCTATTTTACCACTGATTTAGCAAAACAGAAAACAAGCAGTGCTTTGATGAGCAGAGTTGGAGGGGAGCAGGTATGGGTGGAGTTAGAGGTGGGGACTATTTGCATATTCATAGCTCCATCATACTAAATGAAAGCAACAGTGTAGAATCAAGTCAAGACAGTGAAGTCAATGTCACGATGATGAAAAAAATCGTGATGAACAGAGTTTTTTTGGACTTTAATCAGTGCTAGAAGAGGAACTTTAAAACTGCTCATGATTAATATATAGCCATTTAAAAATGAGGTTTAGTCATTTTCTACAACAGCTGGATGCTGGTTTTTAGCAAACATTTCTTAAACAGATGTGAATTCTGGCGGCACAGCAAGGTCGCCGGTTCGATCCCCGGGTCGGGCGGGGGCCTTTCTGTGTGAAGTTTGCATGTTCTTCCTGTGCATGCGTGGGTTCTCTCCGGGCACTCCGGCTTCCTCCCACAGACCAAAAACATGCCCATTAGGTTAATTGGTTACTCTAAGATTGCCCTTAGGTGTGAGTGTGAGAGTGAATGTTTGTATGTCTGTGTATGTTGCCCTGCGATCGACTGGCGACCGGTCCAGGGTGTACCCCGCCTCTCGCCCGTTGACAGCTGGGATAGGCTCCAGCCCCCCGCAACCTCGAAAGGGATAGGCGGGTATAGAAGATGAATGAATGAATATGAATTCTGCATTTGACACGCCTTATTCTCAGCTGTGGATTAACACATTTACAGCAGCAGGGCGGCGTATGTGAGACTGACTCAAAATAATCTACAGTGCCCATGTTCATGTTAATGTAGGAACATGGCACCCAGTGCAAAAAAGTGTCTCATTTATGTGTTTTTAAGGACACAGAACAGTGAGAACAATGCTAAGTCCATGACACAATGTATAAACTATATCAGGCTTTGACTAAACAGACAGTGCTTGTTTTTTATGGGATTTGTTGACAATAAGAACAATTTAGAATACCACCAGATTTATCCTTTAAGTTTGTGTCACCTGATGCATATCTTATAACTCATCACAATGATCTCATCATCTTTTTTCCTTCACCAATGTGCATGCTTCAGTTTATACTAGTTGACTGCTTCACCTGATGCTCTATGTACTCAAATGTAATCATGTAGTTTATCTATTTAAGATTGTTTGGCTTCAATCTGTGTTACATGTGTTGTTGTCTAAGTCAATATTCCATAGTAACTCTAAGTTTCCCTGCAGGTATGTAACAGAGTTTGTAAACCTAGGCAATTTATCAGCTCTTCGCACATTCAGAGTGCTGAGAGCTTTTAAAGCTATTTCAGTTATCCCAGGTAAGCAGTAGGAGCAAGTGCATGTTAGTTAGCTTCTTATCTGATTTTCTCCCGCTGCACCTCAACCTCTGCTCCTGCATCTGTCATGAAATGTGCTATGTGGAATGTTCCCGGAACCCACCTGTCCACCTGCTTGTCAGAGATATGTCACAGAGTTGTTTCAGCAGTCTGAACATCCACAATCCTAAAAACAACCCTGGGCATCCCAACTCAGTGTTAGTTCAAACAGGTTATGTTTGAACCAGTTTGCAGGTCCAGCTGTTAAATAGATTATAGTTACTTTGTGAGATCTGTGCCATTTCCTCTGAACAGTCTGCTTTTTGTGTTTCTTGCACTGATGGTTCTGAGTGTGCTGTTCCATCTGCTCCTCGCTGTTTGTGGTCATGAAGGCATAATGTCACATAATGTGTGGTGAGGGTGTGTCCCATGATTGTTGCATGTTCATCATCACTGACATGCATGATCCTTATTTCCTGGGTAACTTTCCTTTGTCTGACTACCACATTGAGTTTTCACTAAAAAACAACGTTCATGGTGTCAAATTAATGACAAAGTAATATCAAAAGGGGGTGGCTAAAGGCTTTTTCTTCTAGCATTCCTAGAAGAAGAAAAGTGTTAAGCTTATCATTTTATGATCATCTTATCATCTCTGCTGTGATTTTTTTTTTTCCTACGATGGCAATGAAATCCAATCATAGTGAAGCCTTTAAAGCCCACCCCAGCCCTGTACCCTAACTCTAACCTTCCTGGATTTGACGTCAAGATCATTTGCTCGCTATGGTTGGATGAGCAAATGTGACTTTCCATTGCCATCCTAGGAAAAAAATTGAATAGATCGATCTCCAACAGAACTATCCAGTAATTGAGCTGCATTGTGGGTAGTGTAGGTAGGTTTTTGACAAGACAGAAGAATCTGTGGAATAGAAAATGCTATCTCTGGTTGAATGAATTAGATCATTTTTATTTAAAATGTCCATTGTGAATGCAGAAGTTTTATAGGAGTGCAGTGTTAAACCAGTAGAGCAAAGACAGAGCTCATTGGCATCACTTTGTATCGTTTGCACATGTCTGCTGTTAATGTTGACATGGACCACTTAGAGTGACAAGTGATACTGTGTCCGGCAGGCCTGAAAACCATCGTTGGCGCGTTGTTCCAGTCAGTGAAGAAACTTGCTGATGTGATGATCCTCACCGTCTTCTGCTTGAGCGTCTTCGCCCTCATAGGACTACAGCTGTTCATGGGCCATTTAAGGCAAAAGTGTGTATGGATGCCAGTCCATGACAACTCCACCTCCAATGGTACATCACATAATGGGACAGACACGAATGGAACGGGCGAAGCTTTCATCTGGAATGAGTACGCGCTCAATAAGAGTGAGCATTTAATTTTCCTCTGTTCTACTTAGAATTGGTCACAAAATACAAAAAAATCCCTACAACCCATCAGAGATATTGCTTATATAAAGGAACAATGGGACATGTGATAAGGAGTGGTTTAGATGTTACCCACCACGTCATTATTGCTTCTGTTTTCTTTCAATGTACACTAAATCAGCACTTTATTAGGTACATCTCTGCAATCTAATGCAATCATATACAACAACTCTGCAACATAGTTCATCTATGTGAAGTTTCTAATGTTTAGTTTTTGTAGGCCTCGAGTCAGAGATTGTAATTTATGAGGCCGTATTTTTAGTGATGTTGTTGTACAGTATTGAACTGCATTATATTGAGAGATGTATTATTTTGTTCTTGTCATTGGGGTGGACACCATTCGCCATTCAGTAAAATGCCTGTGGACATTTTTAACCAGAACCAGCCCACAGATACTCCACCACCACAGCCCCATTTCTCTCCCATTGCTCTTGATAGTCAGTCCAATTATTCAGTAAAATGTCAACTACGACCGCACACCTCTAACTACAGCCTCAAAAATGGACATACAGTTCAACTGAGACCTCTACTACAAGATTCACAGAGACATGATTTATTGCAGCACTCTTGTCCTGTATTGCATCAGACTGGAGAGATATACAGTATATTGCATAAGAAGTCAGTGTTTGTCTTGGGCCTGTTTGCAACCGCTGCTGATGACTGCAAAAATGTGATTTTCCTTCTTTCCCCAGGTAATCATTATTACCTTCCAGGCAAACGAGATCCATTGCTTTGTGGAAACGGTAGTGAAGCTGGGTAAGCTTAGTCCCCAACTACTAGAAGACTGGAATATAAAATAGACAATATAGAATTAATACAATCTGTATATGAATGTAACATTACTGTGACTAAGCAGCAGGACGACTCCTTCTGAGCTTCACAGACTCTCTGTTTGTTGCAGGCAGTGTCCAGAGGGGTTCGTTTGCATCAGAGTGGGGAGGAACCCAGACTATAACTACACCAGCTTTGACTCATTTGGTTGGGCCTTCCTCTCTCTGTTTAGACTGATGACACAGGACTACTGGGAAAACCTTTACCAGCAGGTAGGCAGTCGAATTAAAAAGACCGGGAAGAATTGTTCTATGCATATAATGTAAACGCAAATGTCCTCTCTAGGTCACATTGAGCATTAATGTTAGATAGGCCATAAACAGTAGAACAGTTCATTTACGCTACACACGTCCAAAGAATATGAAGTGGATCATGTGTTGAATAAATGGGTCATATTTCATTGTTGTTTTGTCAGTCCCCACTCATTCAGTTGATGGTGAGCCACACCTGACCGGCAAGGCAGCTACTCTGCAACTAATGTTAATCAGCCGGCAGCCAGCTAGCAGACTGGATCCCTAATTGCAAGGTGGCAAGCAATACATATTTCAATTCTGCTAAGCTAGCCAAACTGTCAAGCGTCCCCACTTGGGAACTTGTGGGTAAATTTGAAATAAACCCCAATAACAAAATGTACTTTCTAAAACAATATGAAAACAGCCAATTTACATCTAATCGAGAGATTACTCAATGTTGAAAAGTACCAATACATGAATGTTAGTGAACAAAAGTCACAGTAATTTATTTTCTAGAGTTACATATTTTGTAAGTCAGTTTACTGTAATTCAACCCAAAGAGCCGCCGTATGCACAATTGAACAGGTTAGTGGTGAGATGTATTGAACTGTTAATTTAGTCCATATGTTCCTGTGTAGCTGTAGCCAAGAAGAACGTGTTTGGTGGCAGGTTGATGAAATGTTTGACCTCATGTCATAAAAAGGCACTGCTTGCCATGTTAAGGAGGGGCACCGTCAAAGACAAAGCACTCTCACATTACAATATTGGTATTGAAAGTGTTCAAACAAACCTCTGACTAATGTGCAGGTGCATCTTGGTCAAAAGGAACAAAGATGAGTCCCACTGTGACTCAGGCAAACACAACTTCAATGGCCGCAAAGGCAAATAGGTGTCACCTGAATGGGACAGTGCACATTGTAAAGCAAACAGGTAAACAACAAAGCTCCCATGAGCAAATCTTTTCAGCTCTGTTTGTAATTGAGTAGCATTATCTGTATGGTACTACGAGCTCTTTTATGTCAGTGTCTAATGGTCTTGTTATTAAACAGTGATTCTTTTTTATCTTTTTTTAATAAAATCTTTTTCTTTTTTAATTTCATAGATGACCCATATACAAAACCAAGATTGTCAATCCTTGAGTAAATAAAAGTAAAACACCGCTGATAACTGATATTTCGTATAGGAGAAATCAACAATGGCTGTATAGCAGCAGATATGCAGTGAACTGTATGTACTAAAACCTCCATTCTGATTCAGTAATCTCCCTAGTTGGTTACTGTCACAGTCAACATTGTATTTGGTAAATGAGACAGTACACTGATATGAGGCACTAGCATGGCTCCAGCCACAACATCATAATGATTATCAAATAAATCAATTACTTAACATAAAGCACATTTTACCAAGATGTACAGAATGGCAAGAAAATAGGGAAAGTAATGTGGAATTAAGTATTAAATGTAAGTATGTAAAATAAGAATACCAGTACATTGTTTTTGTCTTTGTTTTTGTTTTGTTTTGTTTTTTTTCCAGACCTTGCGGGCTTCGGGGAAGCCCTACATGATCTTTTTTGTGCTGGTGATATTCCTCGGTTCCTTCTACCTGATCAACCTGATCTTGGCTGTAGTAGCTATGGCCTACGAGGAGCAGAGCCAGGCCACCATAAAGGAGGCTCAGGAGAAGGAGGAAGAGTTCCAGGCCATGCTTGAGCAGCTGAGACGGCAGCAAGAGGACGCTCAGGTAAAGGGCACCCATACAACTCAAAGTGCTACCATCACTCAGCCCATTGATCCCTAACAAGGACTGATTCCAGCTGAACAACATAAAGTTGGGAAAAATGCGATTACGAAAGAGGGCTGAAGGGGTCAATGTTGCTTCCTAGCAAATATATCTCCAGTAGATAACGTTCACCTATGAGGTAAGTGTTTGCAAGCACATTGGTGTTGTCATTATTAATCTTCTGTATGATATCAACATATATGCATAATAAATATGATTTTTCAAATAGTGGTAGTATTCTGCTCCTTTGGGATATTCCAAAGTATAAACAAGGTATAAAAAATATAAACTTCCTTAGTGTATTCCATGTTGTGTGCATGAGGATGAATATCTTTCGCAACGCTCTGTTAAGCATGCAGCAGCATTGTCTTCTGTCCTCTTCTAGGCAGCGGCATGTGCAGCTGCTGCAGAGAGTGGCGAGGTTGGTGAAAAAGCCAGCGGCACCGAGAGCTCTTCTGACGCCTCCAAGCTCAGCTCCAAAAGTGCCAAAGAGAGACGCAACAGGCGAAGAAAAAGAAAGGAGGATGAGGGCAAAGGTGGGGCCGATGAGAAGTTTCCTAAATCCGAGTCACAGGACAGTATGAAGAAAGCTCGCTGCCGCTTCTCTGTGGATGCAAACCTGCTCAACTATGACATGAAATGCTCATCCACACATCAGGTTCAGTACGATCTGTCAGTATGATTTGTCTATGAAAGCAGTGATACTCTGTATGTATCCTGAAGTGTTGCCCTGCTCTCAGCTTATTATGTGCCTTCTCAGTTTTCCATTGTTTTTAATCATGTGACTTCATACAACTATTGTGAATCAGTCAAAAGGGATAAAATTGAAAGATTTAAAATCTAAACTTTTTCAATTTACAGTCCCATTTTTCCATTTGACTTACACCCTTTTTACCACAAAGGATTGTAAGAATACTGACATGTACCGAGCCTCTCGGACACCGGTAGTGCTTGTTATTCATGCCTGATCCAATGGCCACAGTATGTCGAAAAGATTTTATCTGGAGAAATGAAAAACTCCAGTCTGTGATAACTGTTCTCAATTGATTGGCAGATAAGTATTGTGAAGCTCTGTTGAACTTTTGTCAATAAGAAGACAGAGTTCAAAATGAGTGACAGGCAGAAGAAGCAAATGGTTTAATGAAGTGACTATCGAGCCTACATTACAGCCATTTGAATGGCAGATAGATGTAAGACATTTCAGTATCAAAGTGATTTTAGAATATTCACTGCGGTTTGTTATTCAACATATAGATCTGCTAACTTTTCTGATCCCTCATGAGTTTCTAACAAATATTGTGATTACTTTCATGTCATGCAGTTAAGCCAAATGCAGCGTTTCTTTCCATCATCATGACTTTTTTTTCTTTTCATCATCATCAGTATCATCACTGTCATCCTCATCCTCATCATAATCATCATCATCATGTTCTTCTTTATCTTCATCATCATCTCATGTTCTTGGCATTGTCAGTCATCATCAAGATGCATTTTTACATTTTTTTTTAACACTTTCGCTTCTTAGATTGCTTATCACCATTATGAGCATCATCATCACTGCCACCATTTCTTCTTCATCATCACCATGATCATCATCCTTCCATAACATGTATTTTTAATTTTTCAGCTTCCTTACAATGCTCATCATCACCATCATCATCATCATCATCATCATCATCATCATCATCATCATCATCATCGCCATCATCATCATCCTCACCATCATTATCACCATCATCATCTTTTTCCTTCTTCATCATCACCATGATCATCACCCTTACCATTCTCAGTCATCGCCAACATGCACTTTTTTTAATTTGCTGTTTTCTTATCATGCTCACCAACATCAACATGACCATCATCATCATCATCATCATCATCATCATCATCATCATCATCATCATCATCATCATCATCATCATCACCATCATCACCATCATCTTTATCTTTTTTCTTCTTCATCACCATGATCATCATCCTTACCATTCTCAGTTATCACAATATGCATTTTTAATTTTTCAGCTTCCTTACAATGCTCACCATCATCATCATCATCATCACCATCATCATTATCTTCTTCCTTCATCATCACCATGATCATCATCCTTACCATTCTCAGTCATCACAACATGTATTTTTAATTTTTCAGCTTCTTTACAATGCTTATCATCATCATCATCATCATCATCATCATCATGTATTTTTTTTCTTCACCTCAGCTCAGAAATCACTTTTATTTCATTTGTACTGATGACGATCATTGTCATCATCGCTCTTTCCTCTTTACGATCGTCACGTATCATGTATCCACTGAAGAGTATCTTTCTCTTCTAGTCCTTTCTGAGTTTTCGTGGACCCCTGTTCTCATCCAGACGGAACAGCAGGACCAGTCTTTTCAGCTTCCAACTCCCAGCACAGGACGTCGGCTCCGAGAATGAGTTTGCCGATGATGAGAACAGCATATTTGAGGACAACCTGAGTCGGAGGGGCTCTTTGTTTCTCCCCAGGAGTTGTGATCGACGTGGCAGCAGTATGAGCCAGTGCAGCTTCTTGTCACATCGTTTTCTTCCACCCAATGGGATCAAGCACAGCTCAGTAGACTGCAATGGGGTTGTGTCTCTGGTCGGTGGGAGTTCACTCCCATTGTCACCTGTGGGGCTCCTTCTGCCTAAAGTGACAGTAGACATGGCCTCCACTGGGGATAATGTAAGAAAGAGTTGTCTAGACCAGATGGCTGTATTTCATTTGACTGTAGCCTTCAGCACGCAGTTCCATCTCAATTTTCTTCTTTTTTTTTTGTCTATCATGTAATGTTTACCATGTTCACCATCTTAGTTTAGCAGTTTAACATGCTAATTAGCAAATTAGTTTTGCAGATATTTGGTCAAAATTGGGACAAATTTGGCCATTCCTGACAAATTGCCATGAAAAAACATGTATCTGTAACAATCATTTCTATCTCCAGGCTGACACCACTGACACAGAGTATAAATCTGCCACTGGAGGAACGCACCAGGAGTTTATGGACTTCCTCGAGGGCCCAGAGGTCAGGCAGAGGGCTCACAGCATAGCTAGTGTCATAACCAGCACAATGGAGGGTAGGTATTGTCCACCATGGCATGGGTATCCTATCTTGATTATTTCTTGGGTGTTGAGAAGATAAATTGCACTTTCAGATAAAACTGTTTTTTTCTGTTGTCATTACTTGTGTGCATCAGAGCTTGAAGAATCAAGACAAAAGTGTCCTCCTTGCTGGTACGATTTTGCCCAAACCTTCCTCATCTGGGAATGTTGTCCAGCATGGCTGAAGATCAAGAAGGTGGTCAAAATAATTGTGATGGATCCATTTGCGGACTTAACCATCACCATCTGCATTGTGCTCAACACATTGTTTATGGCCATGGAACATCATCCAGCATCCGACGGTTTCACCAAAATGTTGGCTGAGGGCAACGTGGTGAGTGGACCATAGAGTATAGAGCACTGAAAATGTTTCTTGCAAAATAGGTATTATGTTTGTAAATGATCAGTTTGTCTTTTTTTATATATATAAAGGTATTCACCTGCTTCTTCACGGCTGAGATGGTCCTCAAGATCATTGCTTTGGACCCGTACTATTACTTCCAGACAGGATGGAATATTTTCGATGCAATCATTGTCAGTTTAAGCTTGATGGAGCTTTGCTTGGCAAATCTGGTTGGCATGTCTGTTCTGAGATCGTTCAGATTGGTAAGTCTGTGTGCCATAGTCAGTTTGTTCAGATGCATTTAAAGAGCAGAAACATGTGGTGTGACTTCTTTTTCTTTTCCTCTAACAGCTGAGAGTGTTCAAGTTGGCTAAATCATGGCCCACGCTTAACACACTGATAAAAATAATTGGTAATTCAGTGGGGGCGTTGGGCAACCTGACGCTGGTTCTGGCCATCATCGTGTTCATCTTCGCTGTGGTGGGCATGCAACTGTTTGGAAAAAGCTACAAGGACTGTGTGTGTAAAATCTCTGATGACTGCACGCTGCCCCGTTGGCACATGAATGACTTCTTCCATTCATTCCTCATTGTGTTCCGAGTGCTTTGTGGAGAGTGGATAGAGACCATGTGGGACTGTATGGAGGTGGCTGGGATGACCATGTGCATCATTCTCTACATGATGGTCATGGTTATTGGAAACCTTGTGGTACATTATCATCTCTTATGGGCAATTCATGAGTCCAACTTGTCAAACTCTCTGATGCAGTTTTATAGCTACACATTTTTTGTTGTTATCATAAAGTACAATAGCTAAAAGATAACTCAATCTTACATGGAGTCATGTCATTATCTGACAGGTGCTGAACCTGTTCCTGGCCCTGCTGTTGAGTTCATTTAGCGCTGACAACCTGGCAGCAACAGACGAGGAAGACATAAACAATATGCAGATTGCCATTGCACGGATTCACAATGGCATTGCCTTCGTCAAGTCCCTGCTTCGAAGCAGCTGCAACAGTGCCTGTCGCCGCAAGAAGAAAGGGAAGGGTGAGGACAAATCTCTGGATGAGCTCCACAAACCTTTAGGGCCAAATGGTATCCCCAACCATACCATCAAAGACTTTCCTAAGAATGGCAATGGGGATGTGACCGGAGTGGACAAAAATGGAGACAAGTACATAGTCAGCAGCAAGAGTGATGATTCTATAATGTCTTTCATCAACAATCCTAGTCTGACTGTCACTGTTCCTATTGCGGTGGGAGAGTCTGACTTTGAAAACCTCAATACAGAGGACTTCAGCAGTGCTTCGTCTGATGCAGCATGCCATGTGGTAAGAATGCTTATGTCGATTGTTCCAATTGGCCTGTCCAGGTGGAAGACATAAGTTAAATAGTTCCCCTTTAAAATCAAGTCTTAGCAGCTATATCACAATCAGAGAAGTGTATATGATGTTTGAGGGATGACAAAAGATTTCAGAGTTGGTTGTGGCTCTTTGCGAACATATCTGTTGTTGTAGCTAAGTGGTATGGTGTGTTGCAGTAGTCATGTTGAAGCACTTTGCCCGCACTCCATGGCACTGGGGTATGACCATGTGATGAGATGTTTCCCTTGAAGAGCCCATATACCACGACCCTTTAACGAGGAGAGGCCATATAGACAGGAAAATACCAGTGTGCAGATTTCATTATGTGTCATTTAAGTCTGAGCGCTTGGTAGCAGAATTCTCCTCTGAAGGGGGTTGTTTGTTTTGTGCTGGAGAAAAGCTCACAGTGGAAAAGAAAAACTGTCCTTTTATGTGATTGTCACAAAAGTATTGATGTCATTTATGTATTTACTATGTGAAATTTGCTTTTTAAAATTTTGTCTCAACTTTAAATCATTTTGCCTACCAGTAATGGTTTATGTGAAGATTTGTAAGCAAAGTCATGGTTACTGCTTGCTTGCTGCTGCTTTACAGATGCTCTCACAGTGTTAGGAGACTCGTAAGAACACTTTTGTTGAACTATACATTACACTCATCATGGAGATTGCCTGCCTCGTTTAGAATAACATCCGGTAACCTTTTTAGCAGATCACTCATTCTTTTTTGGCCGTACTTCATTCACTCTCGCCCTCAATTCATATTTTGGTTGATTCAAATATCAGTGAAAACCTTGACTGCCAAATCACATTTGATTTTTCTCTTTGACTTTACTCTTTAGTTAGTTGTGTTTACTAATTTGATTTGAATTAATTTTTGTTTTGTTTTGGTTTGTCTTCTGGGGTTTTGACATGATTGGGAATGGACTTTGCATCGTGACATCAAATCCATTGAACTACAATGGCGCTTTGCCCAACCAGGATATACTGTATGTCATTATGAAATAATATTCATGATGGGCTGATGACAACACACTGGTGCTTAGTAGTGATTTTATGATTTCAGCCCATACATACAAAGGCTTTCTGCTGACCATACTTTAGATATATTCCTAATGACACTTGATATAATATTTAATGTTCCACAGTTTACTGAAACAGAACTGAAAGGATGGATTGAAGTACAAACCGTCAATACACTGACTTTAGTGCTCACAGTATATCACAGTAACATGCTTACATCATTCCCTGCACTGCATTAGCTGGTCCCAGGACAGCCAAGTGCTCATGCATTCTCCAGGAAGGCATTCAAGCTGCTCTCATCTACCAGCTATTAGGAGACACACCCTGTAGAAAGTCATACAACAACAAGCTGAAAAAGAGACCATGTGGCTACTGTACAATACCACCAGGTGTCAAATAGCCAATGATTTTTTGGATATTTCTGACAACAGTAGCAACTGCTGACAAGCATTCTACTGTTCTTTTGCTTTCAAGCTACAGTAATAAGGGCTCTCTAATGTTTGTTTGATGATGAGATAATGACAACATGCAGATGGTCTTCATGTCAACATTTAAACATAAGATTGGTCAAATACTGATTCATGCATGTTCTTCATTTTGGCCATCATACATTTGATTCTAACTTGAAGTCAATGCATGTCTCTGAAGTCCTTCTTACCAGCAGCCTTAAACAAGACACACAGCAGACTGCTTCAGTGGCAGTTAAAACATACCTTTTATACGTCTTGTGAAAGTCTCTTGGTAATTTATGAGTATTTCTTTATGAAAAGATCTACATTTTGAAGAAATGTTGAGTGCATGAAGTGTGTGGACAGACAGGTGTTCAGCATGTCAGCTTCTTACATTTGCTATGGCTCTGTTATATATGTTGACCTAACGCTGGTTTTACTCGGCTTCATCTGCAGGTTATAGATGATGATGGACAGGTCAGCTCCTCTGAGGGCAGCACAGTGGATGGTCTGCCAGGCGGGGAGGGAGGAGAGTCTTTAGACTTTGAGCTGGAAGAATCTATGGAACCTGATGCCTGCTTTCCTGATGGTGAGTACTACTACAGCCACTGCCACCACTTCACCTACTACAGCCTTGGTGTGAATCTGACACTGCAAGTTACGCTGGTAAATCACCATTGCACCTTTGTCTCTGCTCAGGATGTGTGCAAAAGTTCCCGTGTTGTCAGGTAAATGTGGATGTGGGCTGGTGGAAAATGTGGTGGACTCTAAGAAAGACCTGTTTTCGGATCGTGGAGCACAACTGGTTTGAGAGCTTCATCATCTTCATGATCCTGCTTAGCAGTGGAGCACTGGTAAGTCTGTGCAAGGAGAAAAATGTGAATTAAGTCATTTTTTAACACCTGATTTTGCTGTGCTGGTAGATCATATCTACACGGCAACCATTTTCCTCTGTCAGGACACTCAGGTTGGGAAGCTCAAATCTGCTTAACAAAAGGATAATCTTATACTGCTGTGGTCCATTTTACAAGTTATATAAATGTACGGAAGCTGACAAATCATTTCATCGCGTACGCATCAGCAAATGAAAAGACAATGGATAGTGAAAATCTGGAGAGACATCGGTCTATATTTCAAGGTAAAACATAATATTTGGTGACACATTAGCTCCCATTATACAACAGCTAACATTAGCATTCATTCACATCCTAGCTAACACAGGAAAAGGGTAAATTTATTCCAAAATATCAGCACACATTTTGGACACATTTATCTAAGCCTGGCAGTAAAACACACTGGATGTAAGCAATATATTATTAATATAATAATATATATTGAAATATGGATTTTCAGTCTTTTCAGTTTCCTTTGCTGATCAATTGGTCAGCAATGACATGATAACGTTTTGTCGGGTTCCCTATGTTTACATGACTTGCAACCTGGAACACAGTGGTACGACATTATCCTTCTGAAAACAGCATGAGCTTCCCACCCTGAGTATGACATCAGAGGAAAATGGCTGCCGTGTGAATATGGTCTCTGTATTTACTTAATGTGTCTGGCACCTCTTGTCAAGCAGTAGATTCTCAGTAGCAATGTAATATTTGGAATAAGATTTACATGTGCTATTCATGTATTTATATTTACAATGAATTACTCACTGTCATTTTCTTCACATTTAGGCATTTGAAGATGTCTACATTGAGAAGAGGAAGACCATTAAAACGATATTAGAGTTTGCAGACAAAATCTTCACCTACATCTTCATCCTGGAGATGTTACTGAAGTGGGTGGCATATGGATTTGCTAAGTATTTCACAAATGCCTGGTGCTGGCTGGACTTCCTCATTGTTGATGTAGGTTGAAACACCTCTGCTTACACAGAACACACATACTTTTTTAGACAATTCTTAGGTTGTTTTTTGTTTTTTATGAGAGGCATTTGGTTGTATCTGACAATGCTTCCTGAAAACTGGGAGTAATGTGTCTCCTCTGCTTATGACATCATATCTGTGTGTGCATGTGTTGCAGGTGTCACTGGTCAGCATGGTAGCCAATGCCATGGGATATTCTGATCTCGGTGCCATCAAGTCTCTGAGAACCCTGCGAGCTCTGAGGCCCCTGAGAGCCCTGTCGCGATTTGAAGGCATGAGGGTAAGAGTCACTGGATTTCCCCTCCCACTCAGAGTCATGATGCACTGTCTACCACCAGCTCACTGAACTGGTACAGAGCACAGGCAGTCTGGCGAAGAGCAGCATAAAGCTCTATGACTTTGCAAGAACAAATACCCCAAAGACGTGATGCATGTAAATGAAGCATTCCTGTTCTTCCCTAATCCTCTTTTTCCAGCTGTCACTTGTCCTCAGGGTTGATTTCTTTACATTACCATCCAATAATACACCAGTGATGCAGAATTTAGATTGAGGGTTTGGCATTTTAGGGAGTGTGCTCCTTCACCTTCTTACTGAGAGTTAGATGAGACTATTGATGCTACTCTCATGTGTTCATTAAGTAAGACTAGAGCCAGTAGATGGTAGCTAAGTTTAGCAATCCAGCTTCATGGTAAATAAAATGGCTAATTCCCAACAAAGGAAAAGTTAACAGCTGCTAGCTCATTTATGTTCATACCATTAGCGACCAGGTTAGGATAACTTGCCATTTTCAGCATAGATCATGATTAGATTGCTAGCTCAGAGGTTGTTGGTACAGTCTACATCCAGTGAGTCTGACTGCAAACAGTTGTAAGAGTGTTTTTTTTTTTTTTTTTCTCGTACTCTCAGACAAATAAGGTGTTTCCCAGAATGTCAAACTATTAAGTAGCACTGTGTCTGTTGCAACAAAACTTAAATAATCTTTTTGTTTTAAGTATTGTATCTCCGACCGTTACAGTATTTTGCTGTGCAATGCAACCATGGTCCAAACAGGGTTTGCTAACTTATGTAACTGAAGGGGGAGGGTTTGTCGGCTGCTGAAATCAATGTAGCATGTATTGATCAGTTGCTTTCATATTGTGGTGGTCCAGATTTACAGCACTGTTAAGATGATGGTCTTCTCCTCACGTGGTAGCCAGTGAATTCCCTCATTTGCATGAACAGCATTTCATGTACGTCAGTAGGGCTACATTAGTTTCCATTATAATTTCACTGCTTTGAATATTGTTTGCTGGGTTCTTTAACATGGTTTCTTCATGCATTATTTATGTTTCTGTTTACAGTAAGCAAATTTTGTGGCATCATCCTGCCTCTGCAAGGTGTTCTGTTTCAATGTTTCTTTAAAATTTAGTTGTAACCCACTAAAACCACTTTTAGATACATAGCATCAATCTCCAGCATCCTCTCCTAATTCTTTTCCCACCTTTACCGTGCAGTTATCAATGCATTTCAGCTTTGGTGTTAGTCGTGTATTTGCTGTGGTGAGTTCATGCTGATGTGTATGTTGGCTCTGAAACATTCACTCGTGTTTTTTCCTATTCTTACCATTACCATTAGTATACAGTGTTGTACATCTATTCTACATGACTTGATCTCTACCTACTGCACAGATGGGTTATGTTTGTGTGTTGGTGTGCAGGTGGTTGTCAATGCCTTGCTTGGAGCCATTCCTTCCATCTTCAATGTGCTGCTGGTCTGCCTCATTTTCTGGCTCATCTTTAGCATCATGGGAGTAAATTTATTCGCAGGGAAGTTCCACGTTTGTCTCAACAGAACCACGGATAAGCCTTTCCTTCCAACAGAGGTGAAAAACGTTACTGACTGTGAGAATTTAGGCAAAGATGTTGCTCGCTGGAAAAACCTCAAAATCAACTTTGACAATGTTGGCTTGGGTTACCTTGCACTGCTACAAGTGGTAAGTAACTGAATCATTTGTAAGTGTTTGGTAATTGCACAAGGTGTGCAGTGTTAAGCTTGTATGCTATTTGCTGTATTGGTTTGGCGACTACAATATTTTTCATGGATATTGTTCATTTCTATACAGGCTACATTTAAGGGCTGGATGGACATCATGTATGCTGCTGTGGACTCTCAAAGCAAGGTAATCAAATATTCATGCTTTTTAAATTTTAGAATCTTTTCATGCCTGTTTTTGATTCTACTTATGGTTGTCATTTTTTCTGCAACAGTTGCGTAACCATCCAGGACTGAAATCTTAAAATTTGTAATTTTAACGTACTAATATCTTCGTTTTCTGCCACTGTTATAGCCAGAAGAACAACCAGAGTATGAGATCAACCTGAGGATGTACCTCTATTTTGTTGTTTTCATCATATTTGGAGCATTCTTCACTCTCAACCTTTTTATTGGCGTCATAATAGACAATTTCAATCAGCAAAAGAAAAAGATAAGTATAAAATCTGCTTTTTAAACATAACTGGATATTTTTACTTGATATTCTAACAGAAGTATTTATTTATATTTAGAATAATTACCCTTTCTTCTTCAGTATCTCCTCATCATCTTCGCTGTGATTTAACATGCCTCTCATCCCCTCTTTACCTAGGAGGTCAAGACATCTTCATGACTGAAGAACAGAAAAAATACTACAATGCCATGAAAAAACTGGGGTCGAAGAAACCCCAAAAACCTATTCCTAGACCATCAGTACGCAACTTTAATAATGACAACATCTAACCTGCATTACAAATCTGATCTTTGTTTCATACTAATGAAAATGTATTTTTGTTTCCCTACCTTGTGTCTTTTTCAGAACAAAATTCAAGGATTCATCTTTGACTTCACAACAAAGCAAGCATTCGACATTGTAATAATGGTTTTAATAACACTTAATATGGTAGCTATGATGGTGGAAACTGCTGACCAGTCACCAGAAAAGGACAGAATTCTCTACTGGATCAATTTGGTATTCATTGTTATCTTCACTGGAGAGTGTTTGTTGAAGATGATCTCGCTTCGCCATTACTATTTCACAAATGGCTGGAATGTATTTGATTTCATCGTAGTCATCCTGTCAATCATTGGTATGACTAGCCTCTGTTCACTGTGGTGCTCAAACAAATTAAAATCATCAATTTCATCTGTATACATGTATTGTTCACAGTTTGTTAAATATGTTTTGCTTTCTTTCCTCAGGTGTGTTCCTGGCAAAAATTATAGAGGAGTATTTTGTTTCGCCAACCTTGTTCAGAGTCATCCGTTTGGCTCGGATTGGCCGTATCCTCCGCCTTATTAAAAGTGCAAAAGGAATCCGCACACTCTTGTTTGCCTTGATGATGTCACTTCCTGCCTTGTTCAACATTGGTCTCTTGCTGTTCTTGGTGATGTTTATCTATGCCATCTTTGGCATGTCAAACTTTGCTTACGTCAAGAAGGAATCAGGCATTGATGACCTTTTCAATTTTGAGACATTTGGCAACAGCATGATCTGTTTGTTCCAGATCACCACCTCAGCAGGGTGGGATGGCCTTCTAGCTCCCATTCTCAACAAACATGAAGATGATTGCAATGCTACCATAGAGAATCCTGGCAGTTCTGTTAAAGGCAACTGTGGAAACTCTCCTGTAGGAATTGCCTTCTTTGTCAGCTACATCATCGTATGTTTCCTGATTGTGGTGAATATGTACATTGCAGTCATCCTGGAAAACTTCAGTGTGGCCACCGAGGAGAGCACGGACCCACTAAGTGAGGATGATTTCGAAATGTTTTATGAGGTCTGGGAAAAATTTGATCCTCGTGCATCACAGTTTATGGAGTACAATAAGCTGTCAGAATTTGCAGATGCTCTGGACCCACCATTGCGCATAGCCAAGCCTAACAAGATCGAACTGATCTCTATGGATCTACCTATGGTGAGTGGTGAACGCATTCACTGCCTGGACATCCTGTTTGCATTCACAAAACGTGTTCTGGGTGAAGGTGGGGAGATGGACATCCTAAGGGGGCAGATGGAGGAGCGCTTCATGGCCTCCAATCCCTCTAAAGTGTCCTATGAGCCCATCACTACCACCCTCCGCCGCAAACAGGAGGACACATCAGCGCTTGTCATCCAGAGAGCATACAGACAGTATGCAAGGAAACATCCCGCCATTAAGCCCTCTGTTACATCCAGTGATAACATTCAAAAGGATGAAACACTCATTGATAAAGAGAATCTAGTCACAGAAAAAGAAATTTCTAGTGAACTGACACCTTCAACGGCCCCTCAACCTTCATCTGACAGTGTGACAACAAATGGAAGAAACAAATATGAAAAAGACAAAAATGAAAGGGAAGTTGTGGGCAAAGATGTTGGAGAGCAAGACAAATAAAAGAATGCTGGAGATGCAACAAAGACATTTTAATTAATGCCAAAATGTTTACAATCTTTGAAAGTGACTAAGACATCCATTGGACTCCCTTCTTTAGTATGAATATCTATGCCAAACTGATCATGCTTACTTGAGTCTAAAGTGGGTGCCTATAATGGAAAAGTAGCTTCTTCAGGCTGTAGTTGGACCACTTTGACTGTGTTCAGGAGCAAAGATGCCTTTTGGCTGTTTGTGTGGATGGGCATGATTTCCAAAAGACACATTAGTTGATGCTTTAACTTCTATTGCAGCTAGTTCTGCTATCCAGTGTCTTGAATTATTGTTATATCACTGACCGTTGTATTATTTTACTGACTTGTTTTTCAAGCAGACAAAACAGTTCTGATGTTGTTATTTTAAGAATTCATAGCTTGGTTGAGTGACTTTTTATACACTTTTTTTACTCTTCAAAAGGGTTGTTCCTTCAGGGGTAGTCTTTACAACAAGCAGCATTGTTTTAAGGCTAACTTGCTAACATAGCACTTAGAATACTTGACAAATCCAAGAGGCCGTGTTGGAGTCGCTGCAGTTAACTGGAAACGTAGACCTGCATGAATGTTTCTCCATGATTATGCATGCTAGAGTGTAGCTCTCTCCCTGTCCATCAGGCTTCATGATGCAAAGCATACAGTCAGGACCTGGCTGTTTTATACATTACACAAATACAACCTTAGCCTACAGTCCAAACAAATCCAGCCAAGTGCATCGATTATGTTTGATTATCAGTGTCAGAGCAGTAGCACTTGGCAGAAATACTTTGCACATTATTCAGTTTTATTCAATCATCAAAATCATTCACATACTTCATCTCAGCCTGCTGTGGGCTACCTATGTACCATTTACAATATTGCTAATTATGTACAAATTTTATCATGTAAAAAAACAGAGTCTTCAACTGAAGGTTTGTCTTTCAAGGTTAGACATCCAAAAGCTGACGTTTGCACATCGTCACGGACCGTGTCATGAGTTACCTCTCTTAGCCACAGATCTCTGACAGTTTGCTCTAGCAGCAGATTATCTATAATATTGTCTATTTGTAGGACAGCAGTGCGACTTCAAAAGTACAGGTCTCCTCCCTGTGTCCACCTTTTCCTCATTTTGTCTGTTTTTTATGTGTGTTTGATGATGGACCTCAATGTGTATGATTAATGATGGAGTTTATGGAACAGTTACTATTTATTACCTGATATGAAAGCAGATATATTCTCCATGTTCTGCTGTATTCAGACAGACAGGGATTATACATCGAGCAGGAGTGAAAAATGTAAATGATGATAAAAGTTATATGGACGGTAATCTTTCTCCATAAGACAAAGCCCTGTGTTTGATTACTGGTGATGTGACAGTATATGACTTTGCTGACTTTTTTCAACCTTTAACTGCATATTTTTATTTGGAAATGGTGATTGGAAAAAAGGGTAGTTTTATTATTTTGTGTGCTGTGTTTTTTTTACAGTTTACCTCTCAATCTTTATCATGATAAATATCTAAGTTGGATGAAAAATGACTCAGAATCTTCTGAATGATTGTCTCAAGGACATGACATCACACATCTCATGTGCCCTTGGCTGTTTCCTACTTCTGTTTACATTTTATAGTGGCAGTTATGATACTTGTCAGTTCCTCCAATAGCTTTGACATCCCCCCCAAACCGTGTCACAACTACATGTGGTGTTCCATGTTATAAAAGCATTATTCTACTCATCCAAGTATATTTTGCATGTAATTAAAACGTTCAATAGTTACACTATACTTTATGCATAATGAAAGAATGTTTTGATTACACAGAATTTCACATCTCCCATCATTCATATGCATAATGCTTGTAGTGTATAAATAAACTGCATGCAAGACACTCTTATAACCCATTTCACTGAAACGCCAAAAGAATAAAGATTACATGTACCTCAAGTATGCGTAATATATTTGTTTATTTTATCATGCTGTAAAAGACATTCATATGTTGTTTTAAGTAGGTTAGGTCCAGTTTGACTTTGAATTTCTTTCTTTTTGAGTTAACTGCGACCAGGGATAGAGGTGGATTATAGGAAAAATGTTCTCTCAGAGTGAGACTAACTGCACAGTGAGTGGCTCATTATGCTTTGTTTACTTTGATTACTTTTTTCTGTCATTAGTTTTTCCAGTAAGAATCACCCTGTTATCATCTATGTTCTGGTGAAACTGTGAAGTACTTTGTGTGTGTCTTTCTGTCTCTTCAAATCCTCTGTTAAAGTACTAACTGTTGTGTTTTATCTTGCAATATTCAGCAGCAGCTTTTATCTTTTACTTTAATTTGCAGTAGATGTGTGATCGGAGCAATTCCTCTCAGTTTAAGATCCATATTCTTCATCCTACAGTCCAATCAGGAAGTGAATATTCAGTCAAGATGAAAACAAAAATGTTGGTAGCTTTGTCAGAGCTGCTGGTCTGAATACACTGTGATGTGTACAGCTTCTTTCACACAAGACCTATGGAGAGATCCTAGAATTAATACAGAATGATATATATAATGATTCTTTTTCTTAATGAAAACTTAGCCTGCATTATTTCAAATAAGTTGTAAGTAAATCCACAGTAGTTCTATAATAACTAGTGAAAGGGGCAATGGGCACAGCTGGGTCAGAGGGCCAGTCTCATACGTCTGCAGTTCCATGGGCACCACAAGGAGAGGAGAGGCTGATGCTTATATTTGGAGGGCACAAATTAAAAAGAACACATGCATCCAAGACAAAATGTTAATACCATGATGAATTGACATTCTTTTCCACATGCTTCTTATTTTAAGCCTGTCTACCTTTGCTGAGCTTAGTCTGACAGTTTTGAATGTGCAGTGATTAACATGTTTTAGTGAACAGCTGAAGCACATTAATCTACACTCATTAAATGTAGCTGTCAAAAATGGCCCATCCTTGTGTGCTTGTATCCTCCATCATATGCATAAATGAAAATGTGTTAAAAGTGACACTGTGTCCTAAAGTCAGATTAATTAATGTTTCTCTCACTGAGTCTTCAAGTCTTTATTTCTTTACAGCAGAATTAACACACACTTTTTTCTCATTGTGATTATTTATCAGATGTTTTTTCAGAGCCAGTGCCCTACTTCAACTGTACTTCTGCTACTTTTGTTTGGTAAACTAAGATCACAGATATCATGCAGGCAAGGACTCACGACCACGGTTGAATGAAACTGCTGACTAATCATTAGACTGTCGTGATAGCTTTCAGCTGAGTGAGAGGATTTAATTTTGAAAAATGGGTTTAAAGTGCTAACCGCATTTACAGGCATTAAGCATCAACTTTTACAATTAGAAGCTTTATGACTGTTACAATGCTGATATCTACCAAACCGCAATCAGCATTAGTGTCATTTCAGAACCTATAAAATGTCGAAGTTATCAGTGTCCATTTCACGTGCAAAATGTAATGAGCACTCAAACAGTAAATGGTTCAACTTATATTGATCTCTTGAATCTCTTGACGTGTTGAAAGCACTTATGAATGTATGGCTTCAAATTATCTTGAGTGACATGACAATACTCTGTGTACACATTTCTTCAAAATACTGTAGTCACTCCTGGCCAAGAATGGAGCTTCAGAACTGATAATGTGTCCAGATTTAAGATATTTTCATATCAGTGTGTTTTAGCAACTGTCTGAACAAGAAGCTGGAATCTGGTTTTCTGAGTGTGCTTTGTGGCTCCTGCCGGAAACTATTAGCATCTTAAGTGGGTGGAACATTTTATTAATTATTAATAACAGTCCAAATATTCATTACAGTTCAACATCTCTTTTACCTACTGTGGCAGCTGAAGCCTTGAGGGCAGTAAACAAGAGGCTGATGGCAAAGTGCTGATTATTCCTGCCATTCTGTCTCACAACGCAGATCTGATAATCAGTTTTGCACCACACCCACTCAAAGTACTTTATGGCTCACCATCTTGTTTTCCTGACAGTCAGCAGAACAATTGAGTAGTCTCTGATCAGATGTTAGCCAGCGCACTCTCAGAACTCAGCATTATAACAGAAACAAGCAGGCTAAATGTTGAGATGGTGAGCAAGAGATTCTTATTCTGTCAAAAGTATTTAACTATAATGTCATCCAGTAAAATATGTAAGAGAGCTGATATACTCTGAGTTTGGCTCATGACTGAAACCAGCACACAGCACCATTGATGGCAACAGGTGGGGTTACAGATTGCCTTTTTTAATGACCAGTAATTCAAGAGTGATTCTGCAGATTCTCCTTGCCGGTTGCCCAGCAACATGACATCAAGCTCCTTTGTCAGACTGCAGGAGGGGGGGAGGTCGGAAGTTGGTCTCCCTTCCCCACCCTGGGAGTCTCGCAAGCTGGGCAATAATATGTGGACATGTTATATGTGAAAGGATGTCGATTCGGCTTGGGATCTCGCCACTGGCATGCATAGTGGGGCAGGGTGGAAAACAATTCAGAGAGAAATCTGAGAATGCGACCCATAACAGCTCTATAATTTTATTTGCTGTAGATAGATGGGAAGAAAATCCCATTAGATTAGGTAGCGGTGAGTACCCGCCTACCTTGCCAGTGTGCTAATAGACAGACACACAGACACACTCACTTTTATCTCAACCACTAAATCACACACACACACACACACACACACACACACACACACACACACACACACACACACACACACACACACACACACTTGTTCAAGTGAACCACTCCCTCAGTAACTCAGCACACACAAACACTGCAGTTTACAGACAAGTCAGAATACAGCAGATGATTGTCCAAGTTCTTCTTTGTGTTCGTCACATATTACAAGAATATAGTTCCTGCAAACATGTAAGAAAACAGACCTCCCTGGCCATCAATCTGATGTATGTTTACAAGGGTAAATTAGCATGTTAGCTATAAAATTTATAGCAATTTTTTTTATTGCAATACATAGGGAAAAAGAAATGAAAGAGTTCATTAGCAAGTGAGCTGCTTGTATTATTGGACATGGCTCTTTGATCAATAATGGTCTGTACAAACCACAATGGATATAGCCATTAGAATGCTACAGCAGCATATCCCAGGGGGTACATATTCCACAGTCTCTCCTCTAATAGGTTTTCAAATGCATTCTTTGTAAGTGCAACAACACATGCAGTATTTATTGCTCTTTGCTAAGTACAACACCTTCATTATCTACCATGTAACTACTCTGTATAAGCATTATTGAAAATATCATTTATTTTGTTTGGATGAATGAATTGATAGATACAAAATAGTTCATATTATATAGATCATATTATTTATCATGTGTATTTCTGGTCAAATCATTTCTTGGGTTCAAAGCTGTAAGCTCAATTGTGTGATACAGCACACAGGCATTTACCATTGCTGCACATGCTCAGAGCTCAATATCAACCTGATTTACTCTTCCATTGATGTGTGCTGCAGAGAGTAATGATTATGTGCCAGAGTTAGCGTTAAATAGTATCTGACAAGGCATGGAAAGGTCTCTCGGAACAGTTGCACCCTATGCTGCACACTGGCTGCTCCTGCTACGGACTCAACACTGTAGACATCAGGAGCTCATACTAAGCAGTCAATACGTGGTGTTGCATAATACTGGGTCGCAAATTATAACTGGCTGGATGGAAACATGTTTCCACTGCGCATGGTAGACCATGTTGAGATGTGTTAATAGGTGCAAATTTGCGCAAACTTTCTTGTGTGCTTGTTCGGATGAGCTGACAACAAAAAAGAGATGTCACCTATCCTTAAGTGTCTTTCCTAAACTGAGGATGGTAAATTGTGTAGGTCTGGCAAACAGAATGTCAGCCCAGCAACAAGCCTGCTGACCACATTAATCCAACCACTGCGAGTGGAATCCTCAGATCATTTCCATAAAATCAAAGTAGATTTACCTTTGACATGCAATGTGTGCTAGAACTCAACACATGACATCTTATGATGTTATAATGTGTAAAACACATGCGCACATCCTTCCCCTACACCCTGTTAACCTGTAGAATACGTTTTTATTATTGAGCTCGCACTATTATTTGTAGTAATAGTAGTAATTGTAGTGGCGGTGGTAGTCGTAACAGTAGGCTATAACGTTTCATAAAGGTATGACAGCGCCACCTGGAGATATAAAGGCGAAACTTGTTCGACTCACGTAAAGATGGCGGATTCCTGTGTATATCCTCGATTTTGACTGTCAGGGTTGTCTTGGCTGAGAAGCTCAACAATGCTTACCAATCATCACCCAACAAAATGTACCAATGAAATGTTTGATACAGGAAGCAGAGATAGCATACACTTTGATTGGGATTTTGCTGCTAACCTCACCAAAGGAGATGGACCGTGCCACAGGCGTACTGGAAGAGGTGCCTGAAAGACCAAAAAAAGGTCAAACTTATCTTCAGCAAACGTTACTTAGTTACCGAGCAACGCTACAGGAGTTGGTGCAAGATGGCGAAAACACAACGGAAACCACAATAACATCGTTCTTATGCTACAGTAGAGTGAAAACAGGGTAAACTGCATGTTATATTCACATCTCTTGTTGTTTAAGCACAAAGCGTCAGAGCCAAGATGGAGGATGAAGAGACAGCGTTGGTAAGTGAGCATGTTTTAATGATACAGCACCAAAGGCTCCAGGTAAAAGCGACGTGGAGACTCACCCAATCTGAATTAGTTCACGTTAGTATAATTTAGCCTGTCGGGATTGTGATAAAATGATGCAGAGAACCAGCTAAGGAGATCACCTTTCGTTAGTCCTTTCAAAACGTTTCATATTAGCTGTTGCGAAAAATGACGTCGGCTAACGTTAATGACGTTGTTTAATGTTAACAAAGTTAGCTAACATATCGTAAATGAAGCCAAACACTGGCTCTCCCGTATAACTTTGGTTTTCATGTTACTTTATTCTGTTATGAAAAGAACTTTGGTTGTAGCTTGCGTATTTAACAACCTGTTATTTGCTCACGTTACTAGCTAACATCACTGTCTTTAATCTCATACAAACGCAGTGCTTCTGTCTGTTTCTCCGCAGGCGTTGATCAGGTGCTACTGCTATGAAAAGTATTTCAATCACGCTGTAAATGCAGCAGAAGCTGCTCAGAGGAAATTCAGTAATGTTCCTATCTACAGTTTTTTCCATGCATATGGTACCCTTATGCAAGGTAAGCTTGAAAGAACCAAATAAAATACTAGCATGGGCACTTTCTAGTTAGACCAGTGTCTCTTTGCCATCTGTCACACATGTATATGTCATTATTTTACAACAGGACAAATTCAGGAAGCCTCAGTAGAGTTTGACACAATAAGAGATAGTCCAGATGTGGCTCTGTGCACATTAATGGCCCTTGTCTATGCTGAGAAAAAAAAGACAAACCCAGGTAAGCCACCATAGTCCTTTTACTGTTGTCACAGATGCTTTTAAAGGACCAGACACACTTGCTGTTAATATTCTGTGTCTTTGTATTCACAGATAGAGAAGTCATCCAAGAGCTTGATGCTAAGGTCAAAGAGGATCGTAAAAGTGCGTCTCCAAAGAGTCTGTATTATGCTGGGATGTTTCTCTGGTTATTAGGACGGAATGATAAGGCAAGGGAGTACACAGAGAGGATGATCAAACTCTCCAATGGCTCTAGAGAGGTGAGATTCGGATTTTTGTCACGTGTTTGAGAAATGCGTCAGTACTGCTTTGAGCCATTTTCATGCAAAGTCTTGAAGTGCATGTAACGATAAGCAGGACACTCTGGCTTCTCATGTATTTGCACTTTTGTAAAATGTGGACTGATATTTGTTGCTCAGGGGAAAATCCTCAAAGCTTGGATAGATGTGACATCTGGTAAAGACGCCTATGCCAGAAAGGCTGGAAAATACTTTGATGAGGGACTGAAAGAAAACGCAGATGTTTTTGCCCTGATGGGAAAGGTGAGATGGGAATTGCAAATGCTGTCATTTCTCATATTTCCTATAATTTCACAGTACTTATTGTGTTTGGAATTTTATTAATTGTTTGTGTTGCTGTCACTGTGTTCAGTATATTTTAGTGTTTAGGTCAGCTTTTCCATGTACCATATGATACACTGTATGTTGGAGTTCCTTGGGACAGTACATTATTTGAATTATTCCTTTGTAACTTTGAAATCATTGCTTCCTTTGTTGTTCCTGATAGGTTGATTGCCTTTAGATGTTTCGTTCATATTAAAAAGTAAAGTAATAGTCATGTTTTATACCAGCTTGTATTGATAATGACTGACGTTTGGCCTGTCCTAGGCACAATACTACGAATATCGTCAGAACTATTCCGGAGCATTGGAGATGGTTAACCAAGTCATTGTTAGCTTCCCTGGGTTTTTGCCTGCCCTCGTCAAAAAGATGAAACTGTTGCTCAGCCTTCAAGACTGGGAGCAAACCATAGATGCGGCACACAGGTAACTGATGAGGAGGTTATTAAGTCTCTCCCAAATCATGCACAGGTCACAGCTCTCTGAGTGCAAGCTTGTCTGAGCTCTCTTCCTCAGATTCTATAAGGAATCTTAAGGAAGGGTACCGTGTCTCTGGTGAGTTCATGAAGTGCAAAAAACATTTGTAATCACCACCAGGGATGGCAGAAAAAATGTAGTCTGCCTTTACTTATAACTCAGCATTCAAGTGCAAATGAAACACAAGCGTGATGCCTCGGACCAGTGCATACTGATTAAGCCATTGTTTGTGCTCTCCCCTCTGGACTGTTGCCAGTGTCAGACAGCATAAAAAGTCCTTTGAGCCAAAGTGCAGAAGTCTAACACAATTCCAGGGATTTGCTGCCTCAGCTTTTCTGAGCAGGAGGAAGAGTGATTGCTCAAGTTGTACCAAGTTCAGAGCCGCTGTGATGCTATGTACTAGGAGGGGTGCAAGCAGCATACAGTATACATTACATCTTTTGGCAGCCCTCACAATTTTAGTTTTAACCCGTAACCCGCCCATATATGCCCAATTTTAACATTCTGGGTTTTTTTTTTTTTTTTTTTAAAGGTAATCAACTTTGTCTACCAATTAAGGCATGCTAAATATGTGAAATTAAATATTTAGATTTTGCTATGTGTACCCACATGTCTTGACAGTTTCCACAGCAATTTTTTGTGTTTAAACTTCCAACAGAAAAGAATCTGTGGGGCTTTTTCTTTAACAAACTGAATATAGTCGTTAGTCATAAGGGGTGTTATCTGTCTGGGAATTCAACAAAGTACCACCAGTATCAGATACTCTATTCCTATTCAATCAAAGAAATCCAAGCTTATTAAGTATAGTAGATGGACTTCACTCACAGCACCTTGTGTCATATTTCAGGCTTTTACAGAAGGATAAAAATAACCTGGAGGCACTACGGATGCTAGCTCTACATTCTTTATGTAGAGATGGAGATATTACTGAGGTAAAGTTCACATTTTTGCATGTTCATACTTTGAACTCCTGCATAACAGGCATGCAAATCAGCAGGAATCCAAATGAAATTATAAATACTGGCATTTATGATGGAGCTGTGGCAAAGTGCTGATCAGTTTACAGAAACTCTTTATATCTCCCTTGGCAGTCAGTAAAGCAGCTTTCAAACCTCATCAGCAGCCTGGAGATCCTGGAACCACACAACCCAGAGCTTTTCTACAGGATGTCTCTAGCCTTCACGCGTGTTGTAAGACAATTCTCACTATTCTTTGTAAACTCTTAATTCTACACTTTTTGGTCCTCTTACTTCTGAACAGTTGTTCGGCTTGCATTGAATGTCAGCATGCACAGTGTTTCCTGTTTGTGTTTTGTTATAGTGTGGACGAAATGAGAAATTGATTGAGCAGACATTTAGAATGGTGGAAAGAGCCTTCTCTGTGGCATCGGGGGACTCAGATTTAGCCACAGAGTTGGGCTACCAGATGGTTCTTCAGGGCAGAATCAAGGAGGCTATGAAGTGGTACAAGACCGCCATGACTTTGGATGAGACAAGTGTTTCTGCTCTGACTGGTATCGTGTTACAGTTCTTAAACTGTTGTCTACAAGACACACAAGGTCAATACATTCTTTTTTTTCATTTCTGAAGATCTAACATTTTTCCAAATTTTTGTTTTGCAGGTATAATTCGTTGCCAGCTGATAGAGGGCCACCTCGAAGATGCAGAACAACAGTTGGAATTTCTCACCGAAATTCAACAGTCTATTGGAAAATCAGGGGTATTGTCTCTTCATAAATGCTGACAAATGGCAAAGTGAATTGTCTTTAAGTAAATTAAGAGTATCCTGATAAAGAGGCTTATTCCAGTTTTGAATCTTTAATATGCTTTAAAATCTGTACCTGGCAGGACAGGCATCAGCTGCTCCTGTCTTCAGTATCTTCTCTTCAGTTATTCTTCCTGGCAGTCTTATTTTTTTAATGATGGTCTCTTTGATCCATCTTGTACAGAATGCCCTTGTTTTCCTCCTTGCTTCCTTTCCTCTTGTACTTATTATTTTTGCTTTTCTGCTATTATTGATTAATTTCTTCTTTTTTTTCCCCCTCCACCCAATTAGGAGCTGCTTTACCTACGTGCCATTCTGGCAGTGAAAAGGCGCAGGTCCCAGGAAGAGGTGACCAATTTGTTGAATGATGCAGTGGACACACACTTCTCCAACCTGCAGGGTCTGCCTCTGGGAGTGGAGTACTTTGAGAAGCTGAACCCTAACTTCTTGTTGGAGATTGTGAAGGCATATCTTGCACTGTGCCCCACTAAGGTGAGACTGGGAGGCTCGTCAGTCAAGGACAGTGTGTCCAATGGTCCTTAAAATTTTAATTCAGTTGTTAGTTGTGTCTTTATCTTGCTAATAATATATATTTTTATTTCACACATTTGGGAACAGTATGATAGGGATATGTCTACTTAATCATCTTCTAATGACATCATTAAACAGTTTGCGGTAATAAAACTTACTATGCTTGTTTTAGCCTCCAGCCCAGGGCCAGCCTCCTGCTCCTCAGCTGCAGCACTGTGCCACACTGTTGGATACTGTGGTCAAGATTGTGCCAGGTCTCCCTCAAGGGGTCTTCCTGCTCGCCAAAGTCAGATATCAGTCTGGTGAGTGCTACATTTGAAATGTTTTTCTTCCTTTTCTGCAAATGCTATTTTAAACTGCATTGCTTCTGTGTTCACTCAGGTGACATTGACGCTGCTCAGAGCAGTCTACAACATTGTCTGGACCAGTGTCCTTCTCATCCAGATGCTCATCTGCTAATGGCGCAGATTCATCTGCTGCAGGGTAACTTCACGTTGTGTTCCCAGTCTCTTGAACTCTGTCTCAGCCATAACTTTGAGGTAAGATCACCATCAACATGGACAGTATGCGTACAGGTTCTTATTTGACCTACGGCAAATGTGCAAATAAGTAAATATACTTTGAATATATTATCAGCACTGACAGGATATCAGTGTGCATTGTATTGTAAAATCCCTATAGCTGACAAATGTTTTGGAGTGAGGTTTTGTCTTATTCACTGGATGTCTTGTCCATTCCAGATACGAGAACATCCGCTTTACCACCTGATCAAGGCTCAGGCTAAGAAGAAAATGGGTGAGCTGACGGAGGCCATTCAGACACTGCAGATGGCCATGAGTCTTCCAGGTGTCCGCAGAGCTGGATCCTCATCAAAATCAAAGAACAAGAAGATTGAGTTGAGTCCGGCTGACTGTGTCTCTGTCTTCTTGGAGTTAGCCGAGGCCCTGTGGCTCAACGGAGAACAGGTAAGATACTGACTGTTGTTGTGATAGTACATGGTACTATCCTGTTTAATTTAAAGGTCCAGTGTGTAGATTTGGGATGATCTATTACCAGAAATGGAGTACAATAGTTGTTAATTTGTTTTAATTAGCTTATAATTGTTGCGTTTTCGTTACCTCAGAGCTCTTCATATTTATAGTGGGAGCAGGTCTTCTTTCACAGAGTCCAAACAGAGGCTTTAGAGAAGGCTTTTTTAGCAGCCATCGTAGGAGAGGGTGAGGTGAGAGGTAGTCAGTTGGCTGCAATCTGCAACCTCACCACTAGATGATGGCACACTGAATCCTACACACGGGACCTTTAGAATGCTAGAATTGTTCTTCATGTTTTCTTATGTGAAGTAGTGCGGTGTGGTACGCTGCTGTGAGGTTACCACATATGGCCTGGCCTTGAAGGAAAAAATACAATATGCACTTACTAATGGTTTTGATATCCCAGCATGAAGCAGCAAAGGTGATGCAGGACGCCATCAATGAGTTCTCAGGAAGCCCCGAGGAGCTACGTGTCACCATTGCCAATGCGGACCTGGCCCTGCTGCGAGGTGACACCGAGCTGGCGCTGAGTATGCTCAGGAACATTACCCCTGAGCAGCCCTATTACATCCAAGCCAAGGAGAAAATGGGAGACATATATCTGAACCACAGAAAAGAGAAACGTCTGTATGCAAGCTGCTACAGGTGAGCCGTAAATCTGTATGCGAACAAACAAAAAAAAAAGGACGCCGAAATCTTAAAGTCAACTTGGCGTAACATAGTAGCTGAACATATGAGCAACTCCCTCTAAAACCTAATGCATTGTAAATGTTTGTCTGAACAGTAATGGCTGAAACTTAATTAAATACATAACTGTAGGATATTCAGCCATAATGCACCTTTCATCCATAATAACATTTCACCCAGCCGAGTCCCTAGTAGCATTTAGAAGACCACAAAACATAACCTAAATCAAATAAAGTTTTAACCAAAGCCACTCATGCAGTAAAGAAGACCTGTGCACAGATGTATACCAGCCCTGTGCTGCTCTCTGATGCTACTTGTATCAACAGCTGAGATGTAGTAAAGCATGACTGAACCTCAGACCAGCAGAGACATACTATATGTCTACAAAATGAAGTACACCATATGTGATTCCATATCTCTGTCTCTTCTCCAGAGAAATGGTGGAGAAGCTGCCCAGCCCTCACACATACCTCTTGCTAGGTGATGCCTACATTAACATTCAAGAAGTAAGTAGGAGATGTGATTCATCTGCATCCAACAAGATCTTTTTTTATCCCATAGCTGCTGATTTGTGTTGACATTGACTAATGTAAAAGTGAAACGAAAAGCTGTCCTTGATGGAACAATGCTAAATAGATGAGTAAATAATAAATAAATAGATTACAAGCCTCCTTGTAATGTAACTGTTGTTCTGTTTCATTATACATTCCTGTTCTTACCATTCATAAGAAGGAATAGTAAGAAGATATTTTCTCTTCCACTGTGCTGTGTTGAAGCTGTAAGGAAGGTTTTACCTTGAAGGATTAGTGTCTAAAAGGAACACATGGTCTCCTTCTGTTGAGAGCAGTATGAAGAAATAGTTTAGGGAATGCTTTTCTGTAAAATATAAAAAACATACAAGGAATGCTCCATGATGCTACTGCACGAGGAGACCATTTATGATGGGCCAGGAAAAGACTGCAGAGTGAGCTATCAGACTGAGATGTTATGTCATTGAAGGAAACATTGTTTACACACACTGTGTCCCTGTCATCAGCAGCCTCACTTAACATTAAGTAAGCAAATCCACCTCAGTATATACTGTCACTTATCCACGTGTCCTATAAAAACCTGGAAAATTGTAGACTAGCAATTGTAGCAAAGTGTTAAAAACTTGCAACAGCTTAAACAGCTGTGTTTGTGTATATGTTTTAAAATCACCCGCTGCATGTCAGTTCACAGGGAATATTTAACAGCACACCACCTTTTGAAATGAAAGCTCAACAAATATAGATAACAACTTCTAACTAGGTCAGAGGGAACTAAAGTATGAGACGGTGACACAGTATGTGTAAAGGCTATATAAAGTTGGAAACAGGATTAACAGTTACCACACATCATCATTTGAAGCATGTACCAGGCTAGTGTGCCGCATGCTTAAGCACTCGGGTGTTTACTGCACATTTACAACAATTTATAAATAATGCAATGTACTGGATTTCCCAAATAATATTTACAAAAACTTCAAACCAACACTAAATTGTGACACCACTTCTCATGTTTATCCTCAGCCAGAGAAAGCCATTGAAGTTTATGAGCATGCTCTGAAGAAAAACCCCAAAGATGGTGCTTTAGCCAGCAAGATTGGAAAGGCCCTGGTCAAGACTCATAACTACCTCAAGGTTTGTGTTGTACACTCATGTAAAGGTAAACATGATTCACTCACAGAAAAAAAAACAATGTTGACACAAGGCTGCTGTTACACAGGCAATAAATTATTACGAAGCAGCCCTGAAGACTGAGCAACAGAACTTCCTACGCTATGACCTAGCTGAGCTGCTGATGAAGATGAAGCAATATGAGCGCTGTGAGAGAGTCCTGCATGAAGCTCTGGCTCATGAACCAGGTACGTAAGACGTCACAGTACTTCACACAGTCATCTCCTGACGTCAGACACCGGAGGAGTAGAGAATATAGTCATGATAGTTTGTGTGCAGACATAATGCAAGTATAAACAACTTGATGCAAAGATGGAAGTATATTGCTTATGGCTGTGGTTCTCAAACTGGGGGTGGGCCACCTCAGGTCAGGGGCTTAGAGCCACTGCAGAGGGCTGTGGGCGACCAGGGGAAAAATATGGAGTGAAACTAAGTTGAATGAGTATGATTTATCTCGTGAAAATGAGAAATGAGCGTTATTTCACTGAAATTCAACCTGGATCCTTTTTGATTAGTCGCTTCCCCTTTCATTGTTAATGATTGATACAAATTATGGGGTGAGAGCCGTGAACTTTTTTCATCTTCTGAAGGGAGTCATTCCAGAAAACATTTGAGAACCTCTTGTTTATAGCAATGCAATATGAATGAATGAATATGAATATGCAAAGCTAATCAAAACATCTCGCTGCTATGTTTCAGATCAAATATTTACTGATCGATTTTTAGTTATTTATCGTTTTGTTGTGTTTCTATTTTCACTTTTCTCTTCAAACCCACCCAGTGAATGAACTGCTGGTGCTCTCTGATGACTGCCGTTATCTGGTCCTGTTGGCAAAGATCCAAAATAAAGTTGACAAAAATGAGGAAGCTTTGCTTTCCCTGCAGAGAGTGAGTGTTTCTTTTTGTGTCAAAGGTGACTTTCAATATTCTCAAACTTGTTCCTCCAGCAGTGTTAAGGATGACGCCTGTTGTCGTTGCATTCACAACATGGTTGTGTTTTTGCTGCGTATAGGCCCGAGATGTGCAGGCCAAGGTGCTGAAGCGGGTGCAGTTGGAGCAGCCTGACGCTGTCCCCGTGCAGAAGCAGCTTGCTGCAGAGATCTGCGCCGAGATCGCTAAACACTACACAAGTCAGAGGGGCTATGAGAGAGCAGTCAAGTTCTACAAAGAAGCTCTTGTGTATTGTGAGACTGATCGCAAGGTCAGTGCAGCTGAATCAAAAACGTCCTGTGTCCTCACTGCAGCTGTGGTTAACAAGCACTGGCATCTTTTAGAGTCTGGTGTCTGTGTTTTTGAAATTTTGAGGTCTTAGTTGTTGATAGTTTGATTTAATTGAACAGTTTTATTTATCTACCCTGCATTATTCTACCAGCAGTGTTGTCACATGAATTCAAATGAATGCTCTCCCTGTTCCCAGGTGATGCTGGAGTTGGCACGGTTGTACCTTACTCTAGATGAGGTTGATGCGTGCCAGGAGCAATGCAGTATCATTTTGAAGAATGACCAGATCAATGAGGATGCAACTCTGGTTTGTTCTGGTTTATTCTTCTGCCACTTTGATCATAATGCTTTTTTGAACTGATTTATAGATGCTATTTCTGACATATGTTTGTCCTTAGATGATGGCTGACATTATGTTTAGGAAGCAGGACTATGAACAGGCAGTTTTCCACTTTCAGCAACTCCTGGAGCGCAAACCAGGTGCAGGAGAGTCTCATTTGTCTTTTTCCACTGAAAAATGTGTATTTGTGGTGAATGTGAATTGATGATTTGACCTTCTCTAAATGAAAAGTACAATGAGTTCCACCTGTTGCTTTCAGACAACTACCCAACACTGTCACGTCTTATTGACTTGTTGCGGAGGGCCGGGAAGTTGGAAGAAGTCCCCAGATTTATTGATATGGCAGAAAAACAGTCTTCCAGGACTAAGTTTGACCCTGGGTTCAACTATTGCAAAGGACTTTATCTTTGGTAAGTCTGTAACAGTGTTTCCTCTGGAATATGTGACAAACATTTTAACATCAGTGACTGAACCTGTGCTTGTTGCTCAGGTTCACAGGAGAATCAATCGATGCTCTGGGACACTTCAACAAAGCGCGGAAGGACAATGACTGGGGTCAAAATGCAGTTTATAACATGATTGAAATCTACCTGAACCCTGACAATGACACCTTGGGGGGAGAAGTGTTTGAGAGTTTAGATGGTGAAATTGGGTGAGTTACAGAAGGAGCATACTGAGACTCTATATACAGTATATATTCTTTCATTGGAAAACCAACAGACTCACCTCTAATGCTCACCCTTGTCTTTGATCAGGAACTCCACAGAGAAGCAGGAGTCACAGCAGCTGGCTCTGAGAACAGCCGAGACCCTGCTGAAAGAGTTAAAGCCTCAGACCTCGGGCGGACACACACAGCTCCGTATCCTGGAGAACTACTGCTATCTGGCAACAAAGCAGAAGACTAATATAGAGAAAGCACTGGGTGTTTTCACAGAGATTGCAAACAATGAGGTAAGTAAAGTTCAGACTGTGTGCATGAGCTACAGCCTTCATAATGGGAGATGATAGCGGCAGTGTTGTCACATTCATCCGGTCCAACCAGGATTCTCTGTTTGTATTCAGAAGGACCACGTGCCGGCCCTGTTGGCCATGGCAACGGCTTATATGATGCTAAAACAAACCCCCCGAGCCAGGAACCAGCTCAAACGCATAGCTAAGATGAACTGGAGCATCGTTGACGCCGATGAGTTTGAGAAGAGCTGGTTGCTTTTGGCAGACATCTACATCCATTCGGGGAAGTATGACATGGCCGGGGACCTCTTAAAGAGATGCCTCAATCACAACAAGGTCAGCCTGAAAATATTGTCACTGCTTGAATATTATGTGGTTTGCAAGGCAGACCAGTTCACACAGACCCCTTGTCCAATTCATTCGGACATTTGTGTTGCTTTATAATGCATTGGCCGTCTTTTATGTAAATGTCTTTGTGATAATAATTGCCCTTTTTTCCGCAGTCATGCTGTAAAGCTTATGAATATCTGGGCTACATAATGGAAAAAGAGCAGGCGTTCCATGATGCAGCACTCAACTATGAACTGGCTTGGAAATATGGAAATCGGACTAATCCAACGATTGGTATGTCATCCAAAATCAAATGTCCAGTTCTTTTTTTAATGGGATTAAGAGAATTATATTTCTACCATGTAATGTCTGTTTTTATTTCAGGATACAAGCTTGCTTTCAACTACTTAAAAGCAAAGAGACATGTTGATGCCATAGATGTGTGTCATAAGGTGAGCCACCTGTGGCTGTTTACAGTTTAGGAGATCAGATCTGTTTTTATCCCGTGAATCATCTTCGCTTCTGTCCGCAGGTTCTGGCTGCTCATCCAAATTACCCAAGAATCAGAAAGGACATCCTGGACAAAGCTCGTGCTGGGCTGAGGTCTTAGTGCTGGAAGTGTGTGTGCGTGAGAGAGAGAGAGACAGATAGGAAGCCAATGTTTGTTACTTTGATTGAATCCACTTTTATGGTTTGGTTTTTACTGTCAACTTAAAAGAGGGTGCAGTTATTTATATTATTTCTTTGGGAAAACCAGTTACACACATTGCTATGTCTTTTTTTTTTTGAGTATATGAATAGTTGGGTGCTGGCAATCCTGAAGGTAAACACAGTGCAGAGGGGCTCAGGCACACGCTCAGCTGGAAGCATTATTCTTCTCTCTTTACTCACAAAACCAAACAAACATAAACAATGGGGTTGTGCAGAAAAGCACTGTGTAAGGAACATGTGAAATGTGTGTTACATCTTTAATTTGATACATGGCATATTTATATTGTCTTTGAAATGCTTCCCCACAGTTCGTTTATATGAAGATCAATGAAATGTTTTATCTTGTGATCACTAGGATGTAGCTAAATGTTTGTTACTGTAAAGCTTATATTTAAATAATAAAATGTGGATACATGATGGTGGCTTTCTTTTTTATGCCTGATTTCTTTTCTCTCCTAAAGATGTAATTGCACCCTCCTGACTAAGACACGCTCTGAACAGACAGTTTGCACCATCAGTATCCCTACAGACGATTGCCACATAGACCAACATTTACAAGCGTGACTGGAAAAAAAAAACTGCGGGACACACTGAACATTTTAATGGACATAATAAACTGGATGCCTGCCGTGGATAGGAAGTGCCGGGGAACACAGTCACTACAGATGGAGTCACTGTGCGAGTCAAAGGCAGAGGGGCTTCAAACTGGGCAGCAGAGCAGGCTCCCCGCGGCTGGAATCCGCGTCTTTACTCCTTCTTCCAGCTCTTTATGAAAACCATCCGCTGTGGACAAACCTGGGGAAGAAGGATTAGATAAAACTACACAATCCGCTGGTGAGTGTCAGCCTCTGTCAACGAAAGCTCAGACGTGATTAATAAGGGATCCCACGCGAAAAGGACGCGTAACTTTTCCAAATACATGCCGGACCATGTGCGTTTTTAGCTCTAAGTTTTACGCTCTGCGGTGTTTTCCCAGAGACGCTGATTGGATGCGGTGGGATGTGTGTGCGGTATAGCGCGTTCCTCCGTTATTTGTAACCCAGCAACTGTCCCAGTGAATGACCAGTTGAACAAATCCTATTAATGACACCATTATTGAATTTGAGGAACTCCGGGGAGAACAGTCCGCAGTATCCCTGTACACAAGTTACAGCAGACCAGTTTAGGGGACTTATCGAGAGGTTTGTGTCCATTGATGTTTGATTCAGCGGTGATTTTGGTAAATTCTGTTTAAAGAAAGGGTATGATCGGACATGAGCAGTGTCATCGCTAAACTTTTTTTTTCTGTTCGGATCTTCTCATCATGTATTCCAGGTATGGATTTTGACACGAAGAAGTCCTCTATGCGCAAGCGCGCCGGCACGTCCCCTCCCTCTACCTGAGAGGAGCGCACCTGGATCCAACGAGACGGAAGTTGAGCCAAGGCAGAGGGCAGAGGGAATCTTTTTGTCTCCACGGAAAGTTTCTTCGGAGTTCAAGCGAACAGATTGGGGATCTCCAGTCAACGCAGGATGTCATCCGTTCAATTTTACCAGTACAATTTGAAAGGCTTTTCTAATCTAAACCTGTAGTTAAGCGACTCATGGTACGTGGTCTTTTCTCTCTCTCTCCCTCTCTCTCTCTCTCTCTCTCTGAAGGAATCCAGATCAGTGTTTGTTTGCTGATTTCATGAGCTGATTTTGAATATGTGGCTATATGAGCAGCAGATTTGCCTGCTTTTAGCTTCACCAGGAAGATAAAGAGTAAAGAACAATTGCTTCAAAACATGTGACTGTAATGACATGGAATGAAATCTGTCACTGTTGCCTGTATTTTTGCTGAAACCAGTCTTAAATTTAATTACATCAATGCTGGTCAGCCATCATTAAACATGTGAATATTATGTTGCAGCTGAATACCAGTCCAAAGGCAGCCTGCTCTCCATTCAAGAAGAATGACATCTCTCCGCAGAGTGCTCCGAAGGCGGCTGCACCCTCTTAAACTGGTGATAGTGGCCCTTGTCTTTGTCACATTTGTGTTCTTCATACAATGGGAAGTGGGGAACCAAAACCAACAGGAGGACCCATGGCTGAAGGAGATGGCGGTGAAACGGGACTCCATGCTGGGCATGGTGATGGGAGCTGTCAATAACTTCAGGGATGCGATGCCAAAGATGCAGATCAAAGCCCCTGTTCGTCAGCAGGACAGTGCAGAGAGTGTATCCTGTCTGCCAGGACACTACACTGCTGCTGAGCTCAGGCCAGCTCTGGAGCGGCCACCTCAGAACCCTCTTGCTCCTGGAGCAGCTGGGAAACCTTTCCACACGGACTCCCTGAGCCCTGAAGAGCAGAAGGAGAAGGAGAGGGGTGAAGAGAAACACTGTTTTAACCTGTATGCCAGCGATCGCATCTCCCTGAGCAGAGACCTGGGCGCTGACACGAGACCACCAGAGTATGCCAGTTTGTGCTATCTTCATGCTTTATGTTTAAGCTGTGCAAAATGTTTGCCAAATTTTTCACTGAAAATGTACAAGAGAGCTCGAGAATAATATGCTGTTAGTGGACATAGTATCCCAAATAATGTTTGATTCATTTTCCAAATGAGTTTGAATTAGAAATAACATGTAATTGCACCACCTAGTGGGTGTACATGCAGCTTTGTTGCTGTACAAGAAGTACTCTGGGCAGATGTACTGGCTCATAATCTAGCTTGAAGTCACACACTGAAAAACACCCACACAGATCACTGTAATACAGATGGGGATGAAGCAAAACTGACTCTCTAAACCAAATACATTCATCATATTTGCTTTTTGCAACTGATCTCAGGCAGAAACCACAGAGATGATTGTTCTGACTGGGACTTTGTTTCAGCATGCCTGCCCAGTTACTGTGGCCAGTTCGGAGAGAAGCACAGTTATGTTTGGCTAATTGCAGTACATCCAAGTATATGTAAGTCCAAGTACATGTCAGTACAAAGTGAGTACGTGACACAGACATAAAGCCTGACCGTGTACTGGCTATCTTTATTGGGATGAATGACAAAGTCTCTCCCACTCTGATATGGCAGGTATTTCAAAGGCTGCCACACATGCGGTGTCACAGCAGAACTGGACACCCCACAGGGGAGAGTCTGCAGATGTAATAACTAGACTATTGTGCCACTCAGGAACTGTACCGGACAGTCAGATCTTTGTGCTCCTTTTCCTTCTCGCTGCAGATGTATTGAACAAACCTTCAAGCGATGCCCCCCCTTGCCGACCACCAGCGTGATAATTGTGTTTCACAATGAGGCTTGGAGCACTCTGCTGAGGACAGTTTACAGTGTCCTCCACACCTCCCCTGCCATTCTCCTCAAGGAGATCATCCTGGTGGATGACGCCAGCATGGATGGTAAAATTCAGGGCCCTTCAGGACCGCCCTGCTCTCTTCTGGGCTCAATTTCATGCAGCATGTTGGGTGGGCAGCTCTTTGGTGAGCTGCGGAACGTGCAGAGAGGAGCTGCTCCTGCGTCTTCTGTGGCCCGTGAAGTGGGTTACAACAGGAAGCGAGGCTGCTAGTGAATACTTTCCGAGGAGGAATTAGCAGTGGTTGTGCTTAGAAATGAATCAGTTAGCTCTTGTAAATAGCTCTGATGTAGGAGGGAAACAAAATGCTGGAGAGGAGAGAGGTTTCAGTCCATCTGAAAGAGTAAACTCTTATTTGTTGGGCCTGCTGTACAACAGCTCTCCTGACAGCCGTCCATGTTGAAGATGAAAGGAAGACAGCTTTGTTCTTGTTCATCTGTTTGAGTATTACCTTCCAGGCTGAGTACTGTGATTATCTATTTATAACTTTTGCAATATCAGAGTCTTCAAGAGACTGTGTAAAAGACTGTGTAGTAGAGTCACTCATGTTATTTCAACAGATTTGTGCATCTCCACCTCTAATTTTATCCCGTGTCTAATGGACCCTGTCAGATGTGTTGAAGGACGAGCTGGATGAGTATTTGAAGCAGCTGAGCATTGTCCGCGTCGTCCGCCAGCGAAAAAGGAAAGGACTCATCACCGCTCGGCTGCTGGGTGCCTCTGTTGCCACTGGTGACACGCTCACCTTTCTGGATGCACACTGTTAGTCACCGCCGCTGACATTACTCACACATCAAAACCGGTTGCATGCTTGACACACCCTTGCTTGCACACCCACAACACAACCATCCAGTGTTTGCTCTTCTTGCTCGTCGCAGCTTTACTTTCCAAAATCAGCCAGCTGGTGGTTATTGTTAAGAAATATGTTGTGAAACAATGTCTGATTTGCATGTGTTAACAGGTGAATGCTTTAATGGATGGCTGGAGCCTCTGCTGGCCAGGATAGCAGAGAACTACACTGCAGTGGTGAGCCCTGATATAACCACTATTGATCTCAATACTTTTGAGTTCATGAAACCGTCACCTTATGGCCAGAACCACAACCGTGGCAACTTTGACTGGAGCCTGGCCTTCGGCTGGGAGAGTCTACCAGATCATGAGAAACACAGGAGGAAGGATGAAACATACCCTATCAAGTAATTGATTATGGGATATCTAACTTTCATATAAACTCTTGTGTCTTGTCGGAAATCATTAACAATGTTTCTCCATAGGACTCCCACATTTGCTGGTGGGCTTTTCTCCATCTCAAAAGAATATTTCTACCATATTGGAAGCTACGATGAAGAAATGGAAATCTGGGGCGGTGAGAACATCGAAATGTCATTCAGGGTATGCTGTAACTACACAGCCTTTTTGGTTGTGCAACAGTTTTGTTGTTATGTCAGTTAACCTTTTAACCTGTTGAATCATTCCAGTATCCAGAGGCGCGTCCAACTGCATGTCATTATGCATCTGTTTCTGCTGTCTCCCATTAACCTGCAGGTGTGGCAGTGCGGCGGACAGCTGGAGATCATCCCCTGCTCCATTGTTGGCCATGTTTTCCGCACCAAGAGCCCCCACACCTTTCCCAAGGGCACGCAAGTGATTGCTCGTAACCAGGTACGACTGGCAGAGGTCTGGATGGACGACTACAAGGAGATCTTTTACCGTCGTAACCAGCAAGCTGCACAGTTGGCGAAAGATGTATGTACTGCTTCTGACTCCTCTGAAATCCTGTGTGTCTGTCCTGTGATCCTTTCAAATGCAACGAATTGTTCTGCAGCTTTCACTCCTACTTCTCATGGTCATATGTAAGGGGTTTTTAAGACCACCCATTATCCCCCACCCTTAAGACAGGTTTGTGCAAATCCAACTCGTATACAACCAGCATTAAGTCTGATCATGACTTACTTAACATAGTCTGCAGGGGAAAGCTGGGAGAACCATAGCATTTCACTGTTGTAATTCTCAGTGTACAAAATCTGTAAAAATGAAAGCTTTGAAATAGAGAGAGATAGACTAGCTGTCAGGGGTTGAAAGCTGTTAACCAACAAAGAAAAAGGGGCCTGAAGGAAGTCAGCTCTGGTAAATGACAGGCTCTCAGCATTTCCCAACATGTGGTCCCGTAGGTGCCATAAATGGTTCCCTCAGGGCTATACCTCACAGAGCGGGCCAGCCCTTTCCCGCTGGCTTCAAACAGACACGCCGTCGTCAACAGCTTCAAGGAATCCACTGTAGTAGCTATCAGTGTGCACTAGTGTTAGCAGCATCCTCCTCATTATAGTAAGTGCTCTCATTATTCAAGAGCATGAGGTGCCTGCAGAGCCTTTTAAATGTGCCATTACGCCTTAGTTGAAAAGGAACAGTGATCGAATACTTGTCTGTAGTTAATTGGTTAAATAAAGGAGTCATTAGAGCACTGGAATGCAGTCATTGACTTCAGAAAAGTAAAGTGATGATGATGTTCAAAGTACAATTGAAAGTGGAATATTCTCATTTTCTTTGAGGTTATGTAATGAAATCGTACATTTCATGCCTGTAATTGGATGACAGATTAGAGTGGAGTTCTGTTGATGGCAGAGTTGATCGGTCAGTCGCTCCACAGATTACTACTACTGGCTGGAGGAAGAATGAACTCAAATGATTTTGGTGATCCCCATTCTTTTCCTCTAACGCCACTATGGGGTTGACATTTTTGGTTTTTAGTCTCCTTGGTCTAACGGTAATTTAGTGCCAAAGTCTTGTTTTTTATTTGTTATTTTATATCTTACACACTTTGAGCTCTTCTTAATTCTTGCATGTCAGATTGGATGGCAAACTTTACTGAAAGATCTGAAGAAACACTGTGAGAACCTTTTCATATCTGAAGTCAAGACGTAGCATCATTGCTTTGTAGTTCACCCTCACAAAATTGTTAGTTTCCAGCATGCCGGCAGTGTGTTGACGAACAATGTTAAAGCAGCTGCTTTGCTCTTCTGCCTGCCTGTTTTAACAGAGGGCGTTTGGAGATATCTCCAAACGCATGGACCTCCGTGCACGGCTGCAGTGCAAAAGCTTCACGTGGTATTTGAAGAACGTTTATCCAGAAGTCTTCATGCCTGATCTCAACCCACTCGAGTTTGGCTCAGTAAGATCACACACACCCCACCACCCGCTCTCCTCTTTCCAAACCTCCGAGTTCTGTCTAGCCACTGTGGGTTTCCACTTGGGATCTCCAGAGGGTACTGAGCAGTTCCAATTTGACACCACTGAAAGCACTCCAGAGACTTAAGTTGTTTGAACAGCTTGCACTGGATGTTAGTTTTTCATTTTGTTTCCTTTCACTGCTTTCCCCTTCCCTCCTCTTTCTCTGTAGGTGAAAAATGTCGGCAAGGACTCATGTCTGGATGCTGGAGAGAACAATGAGGGTGGGAAACAGCTGATCATGTATCCATGTCATGGACTCGGAGGAAACCAGGTCAGTTAGAAAATGTGCATTCTATGTCTAATTTCCAAAAATAAGATTCATTTTAAACAGGGTGGTTGATGCCATTTTTTATCTGTCTCCTTTGCTGTAGTATTTTGAGCACTCCACACGTCACGAGATTAGACACAACATTCAGAAGGAGCTATGTTTGCACGGGGCAGAGGGGGCTGTGAAGCTGGAGGACTGCCAGTATAAAGGCAGGAACACATTTGTCGGAGCCGAGCAAAAATGGGAATTGAAGGATGTGAGTTTGGTCTTTTGTATTTTCTGTGCACTGATTTGTAATTTCAGATTCTCTGATTGTCTTTTTAGGAAAGTAATAGTTTTGTCTTGCCTTCATATAGAACCAGTTACTTTACATCCCAGGATGGAACATGTGTCTGACTGCCCGTCATGAGCATCCTTCTCTGGGCCCCTGCAACCCCTTGGACAGATACCAGCTCTGGTTCTTTGTCTGAATTGTGCAAACTACCACTTTACAAAAATAGCCACTCTGTATGCAAAGGCATACTAAGACATGAGTATACTATACTGTATGCAGTTAACATGCAGTTTTTATTTAGATGATTGACATTGAGTTTTAATTTATTTTTATACATAGAAGAACTGAACTGGTGCTGCTGGGAAGTTTGGACTTTGGAAGAAACCACAGTGTGCCACTGCTGGAAGGAAGCATTGAAACAATGCTCCCAATCAGACTGTGAACTGAGCTTCTTGCAACAAGTTGCACTGTGTTGCCAAGTGCCACCTTTGTGTTTGAGATGTTTTCACTACTCCAAGTTTTCACAACCAATACATGCAGTATTAGGTATTTAAAGCCAACACTGAGCATTTTTCCAGTGAGATGTGAATCTAAAAAAAAAAAAGAAAAGAAATCATGCAAAAAAAAAAAAAAAATCCAGCTGATAATGTACGTTCTAAACAAGGGGCTCCAGTTGGACACACAAAAACCCCAAATGTTGTACACCAAAGAGAGTGAAAGTGAAAACCTGAAACACATAAATACAAAGTGCATTGCCCCTTTTTAATTTAAATGATGCAAAACCTCTTATTTGCTACAGTCCAGTGCCTTTGTGTAATTTTCTACTGGGTGGATGGAGTGGTGGAGGGTTGGGTGATGGTGTGGTGGGGTTGTTGCAGTTTTCTGTCCATGAAGAGTGATGGCTTCCAGAGAAAGATCAGATCAGATCAGATCAGGGCTGGAGGTGATGCACTTAAATTCAATCATTTCATTCATTTTTTTTTTTTTTTTAGTCTTCAAGCTCTAAGACCAGAAAACTTTTGAAAGGACAAATATTCTGTAATTTCTATACACTCAGCTCAGTTTATTTGGTACTGCTGGATAAAAGTAATGCATTCTAATACAGCAGTGCTGCAATAAATCCTACCTACTTTATGGGTATTTTGCAGGCTGTAGTTTGAGGTACTGGTAAATGCTGCATCTCACTGAGAGATGTTTCTAATATTATGTCAAATGCATTAATATCAATGTGGGTAGAGTAATAGAGGCCGCGCTCACTACAGCACCACAGTGATCGTAAAGCTGAATCAACACCTCTCCACAACATTAAAACCTTCATGAAGGGAAGTTTTACTGCAGGACTGTTGTATTAGACTGCATCAGTTATGCCTAAACTAGCAACTAAGTGTAGAGACATGAAGAACGATCAGTTGAAAACCAGTTTGGACCTGCTGGTGAGTTGTCCCTTAAATTACAGAGAGTTTGTTTGGTCTTTAGGTTCATTTCAAGGGCTCATGACAAAAGTGAAATTGGGATTATTGTCTAAAATCTGTTTTAATTTGAGCGATGGTCAATGTGTTACTGACAATACACATGCAGCCAAAACTCATGACTGGTTTTTCTAAGATGAATCTTTTTTAATTAGGGCAGTGTTTATCTGTATTATTTCATGTCATGCTTTGGTGTTTGTCAAAACAAAACAATGCACCGAAGGAACTCTATTTGTTGATCAAATGCCCAAAACTCTCCTTCTACATCTAGGCAGGAGTCCACTAATGAATTTCTGGTGCAGGCACTAGTGTTTAGATTGATGTGGAATATTGTAAGAGGCTGAGGAACCAATCGAATGTGTGTGTTTGTCTGAAATGGAAACTGTCTTTTGTTGTCAGACTGCTTTGGTATTAAGAGGTCTTATTTTTAGGTCAATAAATCTAGTTGCATAGAACAGAGGAGCAATTTCATTTCTCTCTATGATCTGCAGAGGGCGCTTTGCACCAAGAAATCACTGACCTGTACAACGTTGACTAACATTTTTAACAATTTTAATTCAATTTATTTCAAAACCATGTTAAAAATGAAACAACTGAGAATGAAGTTTGATCTATCTACAGTTGGAAAATGAAACACACTGAAAAAAAAAGAACATTTTGTGCAAAACGTATGCATTTCACAGAATAAGAAAGAGAATAGAATAAATCAGGCACATGAAGCTTTACAACTCACAACCAGCATGAAACAAAAGTCAGTTTTAAGATAGTGAATCAATTTACTCAATACAGACTTTTAGTAAACCACAATAAATACACATTTCAATATATCATTCATAATAAATACTGGAAAATAAAAATCAAACACAAGATTTCTTAAGTGGATGCAGCGTCCTTGTATCTAGCCTTCTCTCACTGTATGCTTTGGCACAATTAATATGTCCTATAGGCCATGTTGATGCCACTGATTGCCTGAAAGCAGTCTGTACACTTCCTTTGTACCACTGAGGTGGCATGAGAGGTCCCAGCTACTCGACAGTCACACAGAACGACCAAGACTCCAGTACTGACCCTTCTGATTAGAAAATACGGGCAGATGTTTGCAAGCTTGGAAGAGGGACAAATATCAGTACTCATGCAGGAGCAAAGAATTTCAGCAAGGTGTTACAGTAATACTACTCACTAAATTATTGCAGTCCCCCAATTGTTTAGCGGTCACTCCAATTTCCTTTTTGCCAGTGATTTTATAAATATGTGTTAAAAGGTTATTTACAGATTTTTGGTTTTAAAAAAATCATCCTGTTAAGTCATTTTCAATGGCTCATGGGACTCAGGAGTCAGCTGTTAATTACTGATATGACTCAAGTTTGATAATAAGCTTTGATTGTCAACCTTGAACATTTGTTTCCCCCATATACAGAGATTAAAACTGTGGCATATTCTTATTTATTAAACTAATGGTGCTTTAATTACAATATTAAGTAGCGTGTCAGTCAATTAAAAGTAATCTCAGTCCACTTTAGTGAGGATTCTCTCTAAAAGGGAATGCCTGTTATTAAAAACCCTCAAACTATTGCACGAAACACTTAAATAGAACAAATTGACATCATTCTTGGATCCACATAAATAAACATCTCAGGTTATTAGACAGTGGAATGTATCTCATACAGCATTCAAAAACAGAAATCCTATAACCAGTTAATTTCTCAAATACTGACACATTAGTGTGGGTCAATATTTTGTCTCCAGGACTTCGATGGAGACAATGCTTACTGATGGTTTTCAAATGATCTCTAATTTAATGATAAAGATAGTGATCTGTTCCTCTCATCCTTCTGGAGAAATGACAAAGTGCTACTTTATTACTATCCCTGTATCAATGAAATGCTTCAAAGAATACATCTAAATTTGTGGTGGCATCTGCAAATCATGTTGTTCTACGAGTGAACGGTGAGGGAAAAAAAAAAAAAAATCTTTCAAGTGTTTATGAGTTAAAACCAACTGCATGCCACTGGACCCCCACACATAAGTGCAAAAGGCTGATTTCTGACATTTTATGCTATTGATATTGTATTCCAAACATACAAATAAGAATTCAGGCTTTTTCATGCTTTTCAAAACCATAGAAAAAACATATAATAGTGACAAAAAGAAGAGAAATGTACATTATGTATACAACACATCTTTTTTATAAAACAATGGCGTTTTTTTCTCTAAATGTTACTGAGATTCCCAAAAACAGCATGCGTATTGTTATCAAAACATTTACAATATATACGTATACACGTAATTCAGAAACAATAAATACAATAAACCTTTTTTTGCACATTTGACACATACAGTGGACATAGAAAAGTTCCATCTACAGTACAATATCTGCTTAAAACTAGAACTTTACATCTGAAATTACAAGATACATTGCACAGCATGACATAACTGATGTTTGAAGTGTTTTGGATGTGTTCTGTTGTGCGGTGAAGCACACGCTGTAAACCTTCAGGAAACCCCCGGGAGTGAATCATTCCTCGAAAACATTTCCATCATGAACGTATGGCTTTATGATTACAGATGAAAATGTACTATGGTGCTGTAAATTGCTTTGAAATTTAAGGTCAGATAATGCAAAAAGGCCATCATTATGTTCCCTTAAAATGCCACTTGGTCAGGCTCAAGTTAAGACGTAATAATGAAAGAACACTTGGAAAGATGAGGCCCACTAAATGGCTGTGACCTCGGGGCAATGGTCTGGTAAAGGGAGGGTCTTCGTATTGTTTGCTAGTAAGGTCAGCTCAGAATGTCCGTTGACGCCGGACTCTTGCTGGGGCTGCTCGGCTGTCATACACGTGCTGTGGCTGCTGAAGGGACCCTGGGTGTTATTGTTCAGGTAGTTTTGAAACTGCGCCTGGTTCTGGTTGTCAGGCTGCTCCGCAAACGCTGCTTTGGACAGCGCCTTCTTCTCCTGATCGGGTGTGTAGCAGGTCAGGGGGGCGGTGGGAGCACCGTTAGTCAGAGGGAAATGGTGACTCGCTGTGTACTGGTCCTCAGCCTGATTCGAGTAGTCTGTGTACTGCTCAGCAGACATGTTGAATGGTCCTTCGGCCACGCTGCCATTGCTCGTGCTGACTGGATCTTGGAATGCTAAGGCTTCCCCGTAGGGTTTACTGGGTTGGCTTGATTGGCCGTTTGAGACGGCACTGGAGCTCCCCAGCTGATAGTACTCAGCCGAAGAAGAGTTCATTAAGTAAGTGTTTCCGTTCATGTGGTTATCATGTGCCACAGAGCCATCGCCGTAGCACAGCACAGAGGACAAGGGGACCACTTCAGTATGAGACACTGCCGGGGTTGTCATGTCGTCCTGAAAGTTCTCAGACTTCTCCTCATCCTCATCGTCCTCCTCCTCATCCTCAGAGTCGCTGTTAGCTAAGCTCTGGGTGCTGGAGTCAGACAGCCCGCTGCAAACGCTGCTACTATCCTCCTCATCCTCCTCATCATCTTCATTCTCCTCCTCCTCCTCCTCCTCCTCTTCTTCCTCCTCCTCATCTTCTTCGTCTTCTTCTTCGTCTTCGTCGTCCAGCGGCTCCTCCATCTCATCTGCAGCCTGCAGGTGCATGCTGGCTGTCTGTGGAACTGCGTCCGACAGAGAGTACTCCAACCGGTGCTGGGACTGAACAAGAGGGTTTCCGCTTGCCAGGTCGTTGGTTTCACTATGGTAGCCGTTGGTGGGGGACGCCTGCTGCTGCTCGCGACTCTTCTCCAGCTCTAGCTTCATTATGGTGTGCAAGAAATGGGTCCGAACACGGATGGGATTAAACTCCACTCTCCCAGTTGAATTGCTGCAGCCCTCTTTAGTGCAGCCACATGGAAATGACATACGGTCCACCTGAGGAAGACATAGCATTTACTGTGCCATTCATGTGATTTCAAGCAGATGACCTGTGTGATGTGATCAGGACATGAAGTGCTGCCTTTAATACACAGTAACAGTCACTGATCCCTCTACCTTCCCTTTAACTGTGCAGAATTGTTTTCTGTTTATGAAACCTGAAAGACATGCGCGTCATGGGATTTACCTGGCACTTGATCCCTGCGATGCTGCAGGCACAGGTCTCTGGGTCACAGAAGACTCTGCAATCACAGCCGCAGTCCTCTCTGGACATCCGGATAGCTCGCAGTTCATGTTTCTCTTCCACGTCAATCTTCTTCACCCCAGAGGAGCGCAGCAGTGCCCGGCGCTTTTTAGTGGTAAGAGGCTGCAGGAAGAAATACTCGTCTACTTCTGTGTTGTCCAGATCGATGTCATCGTCAGAGATGTCCTCTGCCGTGAGCGTGTTGGCCTCCTCAGACTCCACTGTGCCGTTCTTAGTCAGCTGAAAACAAGAGGGAATTGCATCCAAGCCATTTTTATAAAGGCGAGGGAACAAAGAGCCAAAGCGCATTGACAAAGAATCTTTCAAACCACAGTCCTTTCAAATTCTTTACATGTTTGATACTGATACCTGCTGAATAATGCCCACAAAATCCTTTGGAGGGGAACGTTTATCAGATTACAAATCATTTACCTTGAGTTTGATTGAGTTGAGTTTCTCCTCCTTCAGGTGATCTCTGAGCATGTCTCTGTGGATCCTCTCCTGCTCCAGGGCAAATTCACCCAGGGAGTACTGCCTGATCCAGCTGTGCCTGTTGGACATGCCCAGCGTGCTGCCTCCCTGGCTGGGCACGCTGGTGAAGCCCTGCCGCCGGCTGAAGTAGTACACTGTCACGTTCTCAAAATGCACCCTCCTCGTCCGCAGGCGCTTCTCTCTTTTCAATATTGAGTCAGCTGCAAGGGAAAATGGGAATCGTCGCATGTAGCTTTTTTTTTTTTAACATGTCATCTTGGAGTGTTTTTTACAATTGATTACTCCAGTGTGGAAAGAATTTAAGGTTCGCACCGCATGAAGAACACTTTCAGCACAGTTGATTTTTCTTTTTATTATTTCTATGTTCCTTCATGTTGGAGCATAACTGTTTTATAGCCATGTAAAGCCTGTTAAGATAAGTGACATTTTCATGGTAAAATGTGGGACAGAGACTTGCAGAGAGTATTGTCCTTAAATGCATGAAATATGAGGAATTCTTTCTTGCCAGCTTTACAGCGAGCTTCTACATATCTTAGCACAGCTTTGTAGGGAAGGATTTCATCACAGCTCCGTGCTTCCGCTCGGCATGCGAGTCCTCAGTGTGTCTTTTTAAGGAGAGCTCTCTGAGAGGGAGGGGGGAGAGGGGGGCAACGGTGGAGCATAAATAATCCCCTGCCTGGCCCAGAGATGAAGAGCGCTGGTTCACAGAAGCAGTGTTCCCAGCGTTCACCCCATATCAGACAGACAGGACAAATAGAAACCATCTGGTTCCAACTGCTCTCCACCCCACGCAAGAGGGACAATGCATTTCATTACAGATGGAGATCTGTCAGATGGAGCTGAGCTTCCTATGAAATGCAAACAGCTATCATCTTGTTTTAGGTGTCAAAGCAGCGAACAGATGTTAAGGTCCATGTAATCAGCTTTTTTTGAGGGTGACTATATTAAAGCATATAAGAAAAAAAAAACATCTCACAGGTATTTTTCACAGTTTTGCGAGCTATCATCATCAAGTGTTCCTCTAGCCTTGAAAGACTCCCAGATTCAGATTTGACTGTTTCTCAGTCACTCCAAAAAACAAGCACATTACACACGTTTTTTTCTCCTCTCCATAACAGAACAGCATGGGATGCAAAACCACTCTGGACCTAATTGTTCCATCTAAGGCTGCAACTAATGATTATTTTCATTATTGATATTTTTCATAATTAAGCAATTAATCATTTGGTCAAACAGTTCTAAAAAATGTTCATCACAATTTCCCAGAGCCTAAAACCCAAAGACTCTTCATTTACAGACATACATGACAAAGAACAGCAGAAAATCTTTGCATTTAAGAAGCTGGAGCCTGCAAATGTTTGACATTCTTGCTTGAAACACGACTGATCTATTATCAAAATTGTTGCCTATTAGATTTCTTTCAATTGACTAATCCATTAATTGACTGATTGTTGCGGCTCTAGTTTCATCTCTCTCTCTCTCTCTCTACGTTCACATGTCACTTCACAGGGGAGAAGTCTTCATATTGCACAGCTCCCTTGTTGCTGTTAGCTACCAGCAGCTGCTGCTGACACAGAGGCCACGCTCAGCCACTAGAGACGCAGCACCCTACTTAAGTCTCGCTACAGGGAGGGGGCCATGTCACCCATCTGCATGTCATTCACACAGATTACAAAACAATCATCAAAACACACATTTAGTGTTGGCTTCAATCAAAACTAAAGTCGCCAAATTGTGCACATACACACATGCTGTCTAAATGTGACTCCTTTTTGCTGCATTATTAAGATTTATTTGTCACCAGCTATCTGGCTGCTTTTATAATCCCCCAGAAGGATTAATAAACTACAACTGCATTATCTATTTCACTCACATTCTATCTCAGCTCCAGACATTAGGATTCACACGTGCACGTCTTATTTATTAGTGATGACTTCAGTGTGTTTTTGAACCTGCAGAGCAGACGTGTCTTCTGTGGTTGGTTTATCTTCAATTCAGACTGCATTCTTTCATACAAAGTCGGTTCAAGCAGAGCTGTTGTCCAAAACAGTGGAGTCTCTCCGTGGCAGACCTCTTTTGAAGCATTTATATATTAAAAAGCAAAGCACGGAAGCACAGAATCTCAGCTGTGACTATATATTGGTAAACCAAAACAAGCTTTGCACATGTGCAGCTGTTGCCTCATTTTAGTCAATTTACATCTAGATCTTGTATTTAATCTTAGCTACAGCTGAAACAGCTAATTGAGAGAAAATCAATCTCCAACTATGCTGATAATTGTTTAATCGTCAAAAGTCCATTTGATGGCTTTCGCTGCTTTAATGTGAAAATTTGCAGCCATTCTCTCTTTCGAATTTTAGTAAACTGAATATTATCCAGGTTCGGACTTGTGACATGGCATTTTTCACAACTGGACATTTCATAGATCAAATGATTAATCAAGAAAATAATCTGATTTAATATCTGTCAAAATATTCACCATGCATCATCTCATTGTCTAATTTCTACTGTGCATTTGGAAGTGTTTTGGTTTACGCAAACATTAAAACACACTGCCCCCTCCTGCAAGAATAATAATAATAATAATAAGAAGAAGAAGAAGAAGAAGAAGAAGAAGAAGAAGAAGAAGAAGAAGAAGAAGAAGAAGCTGATAACAACAGTAATAATGACGTGTTCTTAGAGAGCAGTGCATTTACATGTACAGTGCCAACAGCGTAGCACACACACAGCTTGAGACTGCATCAGCTCATTCATCTGGCTGAGCCTTTACACTAATGCTGTTCTTAATGAGGGATGCAGCCTGTGCATCCTTCCCCTATATTACAGCACGAGACTCTTAGCATCACTCAGCCTCCTCTCGTCTCGTCACCTCTGCACAGCTTTGACCGTAAATTCACATTACACTCCCTTATCAACAGACATGCAGATCTGTTTTCATTGACCTGCGCCCTGCATTGACTGTAAGCTACAAAATCAGCTTCTCTCTGACTGTTATTCCCATCTTGATTAAAAAATCCCCTCCCAGATTTGCTTTAGATTTGTTTTCCTTGAGATGAAATGATGACATTAATCTTACTGTCAATAGCACACGTTAGCCACACTGAGCACAATGGATGAATTTAAAAGGCGCAGGCACTCACGGGTGAAAGGGCCTGAGGCGGAGGGGTTGACACTGTCACTGCTATCCCCACTCTCACTGCATGAGACCTCATCATCAGACTCCCGCAAGGAAGAGCACGGGGAGGAGGAGGCTTCCACCTCCTCAAATTTCCTCTTCAGTATTCCACTCATGGCCCGCCGCATCTGCACCTGAAACCGAAAAAGACAGCAGAGGGGCCACACATTATTTAATATCCAGTTTAGGGCCTTCATAATCCTCAATACACTCAATTAGCAACGAGACTCTCCCCCTCCTCCCTTCACATACACATACAATCTCTCCTGCTGCTATCCCAGCTCCCAGGCGTTCCCTGGGCGATTGATCACCTTGGCACAAAGGAGCTGAGATGGAAGGAGAAAGCTGCTAATTACATACTACGCCTGCCTAACAGGAAGTTCTTTCCACTGTCTTTGATTGAGAGGCTAGAGAAAAAAAGAGACTGGAGCAACTTGTCTTGTACTGCTACCGGTCAGGGTGAAATCTGTACAAAGAATATTGTATTTATTACGCACAGTTCTACGTTATTGCATTCAATTGCTGATTTAAAAAAAAAAACATTCATCATCCACTGGTTTGTTCACTGATTTGTACATATCTCACACATTGTGCGGAGCTAGAGGAGGAATAGGTGATGCTGTTGACAGCATAATGAGTGACATCCTGTAATCTGTAATGAGCTTCTGTTAGGTCAGACACTTTCTACAGAAAAAAACAAGGAAAAGCTTCAAGTGGATGTAGCTACAGTCACTGCAGAGCAAAGGAAAAAATTCATACTGTGATGGGTTATAATATGCTACAGTCAATAATGATGTATCATAACACACTGCACATATAATAGCTAAAAATGGATCAAGAGATTATATCGCAGCTACAGACCTAGCAGTGATAACTGTGCAGGTGCAGTTAAATGTTTGTGGTTGCTGCTCTTCATACAGAGGCTGTTGTAACAGAAGTGCTACCGACCACTTCAATGTCAATTGAGAGGGGCCATTAACTCCCTCTGACTGATGATGCAATTAGACAAATAAACAAGAACAAGCTCAGTCAACTACACTGGATCTGGCTCTAATAACGACTGCATTGTAACTGTCAAACAATTTATTATTTTGATTCCAGCCTTTTCTCTTTGAATCACATCAAGCCATTCTTTTTCACATGGTAATGGATTGTAATACTGCAGGATTTATTTAATGTCAATCACTATTCACAATATCAGACACTGCTGAAAATGTATTCTGTTAATGCATTAAGCCGAATCGCCGTGTGTTCCCTGTTTTAATAGCAGCAGCTGGAACGTCATGTCACATTTCAAAATAAGCCCAATAACACAACAGTGCTGCTGTAGCACAGCAAGGTTTGCTGTGACTGGCAGCTTTTCCCTCACTGCTTTCTTTCTTGGAAACTGGAATCAGTAAAGACAGCATGCATCTTCACCCAGTCCCACTCTGTCTATCTGCCAGAGCAGCTTGTGGGGGAGTTCCATTCACAGACAGCCACAGTGTTTCATCTGGTCTCTGCTATCGAGTCATTACAGATGCAAATGCTGCCTGAGAGACGTGCCGCCTGAGAGAAAGAGGTGCAACCCAGAGAGGACTAGCGCTGCCAGCAAGAGGGTCATTGTTCCCAGGAGGCTGTGCTTGTTCAGCACGGTGACATGGCACCGCCAGCATTTGGAGAACCTCCAGAGTCAACAACTCTACCTACAACTAAGGAATGTGAGGCATCCTAGGAGAGAGAGTGGAGGAGAGAGGAGTCTGTCAGGGCAACCGCACAGAAAAGATTTCTCTTAAGAAAGAATTGATGTTAATTTGGAAGTGAAATCTGCAAGAGGCTGTATCCTGAGCAGGAGCTGTTTTTGATTGTGTAAAGCCAATAACTGAGCAGGCTGAAAGGAAACCATCAATCTACCCCCTCCTCTAAGTGATTGACACAACATAATGAGATTAACTAATGAACTAATCCTGAAATATATCAAATTAGTCTTGTGAGATTCAAAATATTGCTGGTCAGAAGATGCTAATTTCACATCAAAACAGCAAGGAAACACATTTATTTCACAATCCACTTCACTTGTTGGCAAACAGGAGTGGAAATTTCCACCAGAAATGACCTGTGCAATTTTAGACCATTTCCTAGCGAGGGTCCTAATTAGATACCATTGTTGGAAACCAATTTGTATGCTTAGCCCTCAGCTGATGCTGCACCAGGCTTTGATGCCAAAAATGGTTTCCATGGAGATTCTAATGTACTCTCTCAACTAGTGCTTTCTCATGTGGCAGTGTCTCCAGCGTTACATACTGTATATAATGGTTCTTCACACTGAAACAGCAGTGTTAAAGCAAATGAAGTTAGTATCTAAGCAAATGACGTCTATGCATTTAGCACAATTCTTTTCTCAGATGAATGCATTACTGCTCCATTTGCTATTTGTCATGACAGCATGAAAAGTTCAAATCTCGACACTGGATGGGCATGACATCATAAGCCACAGAGCTGTGGGTGATCGAGAGTGAATATCTTTCATCGAGGCTAAATGAAAACCAGAGATTGTTGCTCCTCTCCAACAGCTCTTTCTTTGTCTTCACTGTTGCCTTACCACTAATCATGGCTGGGTAGCATACACTATGGTACAAGGGAGAAAATCCCAGAGAAAATAATGCAGCAAAATCCAGCTTGGAAAGCCCCTCCCTGTGTTTGCCTCCCTGTGCACACACATCAACTGTGGAAACCAACTCTTGTCCTTAATCAACAGCGCTCACGGCACTGAAGCACACTTGCATTGTGAATACAATTATTTTTCCCCTCGTCATTCACAAGGTTCCCACAATCACAGTGAATCGATGTGACAACACAAGGCTCAAAACACTCATCCCGAGTGATGCCAACAAGCCTATGGCATCTGGAGCAAGTCATGACACATCAGTCCTATGATGACCAGACTACAGTTTTCTGTGTGCCGGCCCTCACAGGAACAACTGACCTGTATCCACTGGCAAGACTGTGACTCCTTTCACCTCTTCTCACAGCAGCACAGCCACACAATCATAAATGTGGCTATTCAAAAAAAGCTGAAACATGATGAATGAAGAGGTTCCCATTTTGTTTCAGTCCACTGACTTGCAGCGACCCCTGAGCTCCACAGGCATGAGAAAAAAGGGTGCAGGAGTGTGAGAGAGACTTGTAATTTTCCAGCTCTGACTGCACTGTTGGTACCATATGCTTTTATTGTTGCAAGACGACAGTCTTTCTCACTTTAACTCCCTGTCTGTCACTGTGTTCCTCTCTTTCTCTCTCTCTCTTTCTCTCTCTCTCTCTTTGACCACACAAAGGCTCATTAGCTGCAGCCGGCTGAAAGGCAGGAGCCTGACTGGAGCAGAGTGGAGCAGAGCAGAGGCAGCCTGTGAGATCACATGGGTGGGATGTCTGAGAGAGAGAGAGTCAGGCGTGCCTCTGCTCCTGCTGTCTGCAGATATTTTTACCAACATGAGCTGGGGAAGGGGAGGAGGATGAGGAGGGGGGAGGAGGAGGAGGAGGCAGAGGTATGGAGGGGGGGTCACAAAGAGGGA